>JAOQGH010000005.1:30710134-30732472 GCA_025769975.1 Gallinago jamesoni
GACCAGGACCAGGACCAGGACCAGGACCAGGACCAGGACCAGGACCAGGACCAGGACCAGGACCAGGACCAGGACCAAAACCAAAGGTGAGGGGAGTACTGTGTGTGGTCTGTAGATGTACCCCTAGAAGCTGGGATCTGAACTGCAGAAAAGGTTCTGCAGGTGCAAGCCATGTCCTTCAGGGCTGCCACTCAAAGTAAAGCTCTTAGGTGCAAAGACCTGGGTATAAAGTGAAAGTCCTCAGGAACTGCTGAGGATTTTGTTTGTTCCTTCTGGAAAGTTACTGTTTCCTGAGGCTGAGGGCGAGCAGTGATGAGTCTGGGATCCAAGAGGCAGTGCCTCTCAATGCTTTAGGAGGTTTCTTTGTCCTCAGTGGTGGGACAGCCAACCCAGCCTCCCTGGGAAAGCCCAGGATGCTGCTACTGGGAGACCTGAGCCTCCTGTGGCACTTCCCTCACTTGTGCAGCACGGCTGGTGGCCAGCAAGGTGGCCAGAGTCATTGCAGAAGGGTCTGGAAAGTGGTGTGAACTGGACATGTCTGCATGCTGCTTTGTGTGCTTGGAGCTGCTCTTGTCTTGTTTGACCAGGGACTGAAGAGCACCCAACAGGGAGATCCTCAGCTGTGGGGCTAAAGCTGGTGGGAGGAACGGAGCTCCTGTCCATAGGGATGCCAGGAACTTTAATGATTCCGTTTGGATCTGGGGACCAGCATGGTGGTCCCTGCTGAGCAGTTGACCTGAGCAGAGACCTTGTTGTCTCCCTGGGCGCTGGCAGGCGTGATGAGTACCACCTTGTTTCAGCAGCACCCTGCTGCCAGGCCAGTCCTGTTCCTGGCCAGGCCATGGTGGTGGCTGTGCTTGCTAGGTGGCAGTGCCAGAGGGTTTCCACCTGGCTGTTAGCTTGTCTTCTGCATATCCTTCCAGAAAGGGCAGAGCTCCAACAAGTCTGGTGTCATTTCTTCTTAAATGCAATGGGCATGCAGCAAGAGCTAAATACCGGTGTTCCTGTCTGTGTACCTCCTGTCCCCAGGAGATACCTCAGAGACATCCTCCCACTCGACTGGCAGTAGGTTTCCTCTAGATCCTGGATTTGCTGGTGGTTTATCCTGGGTTTTCCCTTGTGCTGGGCAGCACCATGTGCACCTGTGACACCTCTACACTGAGTCACCAACCCAAACCAGGGTTGCCCAGGGGGGGAAGGTGCTGAGATGGGCTCACGGGACTGAACACAGGTCTACAGAAGCTGCAGCAGAGGTTTTCCTGCCTCGGTGGGTGGTGAGGTAGAGCCTGGATGTTTTCTGGAGGCAGAGGGTGGGGCAGTGAGCACCCTGTGGTGGCCAGCTGCCCGACCAGGTCCTGCAGGGCAGCTCTGCCCCAGCCTGCCAAGAGCAGTGACCCTTTCCCAGCCACATGGAGTTAAACAAACCACAAGCTTGGTCTTGGTTTGACCCGCAGTGATTAAGAACAGGGCTGGTGAGAGTGGTCTGAAGGAGTGGAATAATTGGTGAGCGTTTTGGAGAGCCCGGCAGCTGCTGGCAGGAGCTGGGGAGATGCTCGGTGCTTTCCCAGCCACGCACCCAGCAAGGCTGTTTCTGCACAGCACGAGGGTTAAGAAAGGAAGGATGCCAAACCACTAACAAAACAAACCCTGCTGGTGCAAGGAATCCCAGAAGCGCCTGGAATTTGCCTGTGGAGCTGGGCAGCCCCTGCTGCCCATCTGCTCTTCTGGGCTCTCCATTCACACGCTCCCCCTCTCGTTATTTTACAAATTGAAAATTGCAGCACTTTCTCCCCGGGTTTGAAGCGAGCACACGGAGGTGGCTGGGGACTGAAGTGACTCCCCTTTTGCTCTGAACGGAGCCTGGTTGGTGCTTCCCACATCTCTTCCCCCAGCCCTTGGAAGGTTGTCCTTCTCTAAGAGCATGAAAGAACTTGCTAAGCATAGGATTTGAGACTCATTCAGATCCTCCTCCTTCAGAGTGGGTCATATTTGGATCCCAGGGTCCATCAGGGACCTGCCAGCAGTCTGGTACCTCTCTGAGGAAAGGAAGGATCAGTCACTTTAAACTCCAAAGGGTTCAGAGCTGATGCTGGGGCCATATGTGAGGATGCTGGTGACGGGCACCACCTGGGCTGGCCTGGGTGAGCACCCCCTCACCAGCCCACAGTTCTGACCCCCGTTTCCTAAATCGCAGGCTTTGTGCATGCCACAGGGCAATTAGTAAAGGAAAAAATCCTTTTATCCAGAATACAGTACTTTGTTAATCTGATTACTTGTTAATTGCTTCAATTTAACTGGAAGTGGGTAACCTTCACGTTTTAACCAGTGATAGGCTGTTATTGAGCCAGTGATTTCCTTTCGGGGGGGGGGGATTCTCTCAGCTTCCCTGGGCTCTGCCCCATCACTGCAACCCTGAACAAGCGTGAAAAAAGCCCAGAGGAAAAATATCTTCTCCCACATCGACCCTGGGTGCTGGGGCTGGTGGAATTTGCCATCTTCAAGCTCAGGCTCTGAATGAGCATTTCCCACATATTACCCATGGACTGACACTGGGGACACAGACCCTGGGGGCAGCTCTATGCTGGGCTGTTTGTACAAGCCAATTTTTGGAGGGAAAAAAAAAAGAGGGTAATTTTCTATGAAGAATGCATTCCAGCTGCTGACACACGACGCTGTTGCTAAAACGGGAAAGCGCAGTGCTTGTATGATCACCCTTTATCTTTATTGCTTCCTCAAAGAGTGAAGAAACTTGATTAAACTCATTTTTAACACTGCCACTGGAATCCAGGGGAGTCTCCCCCACTCCTGACAGACCTGGCTAATTGCTCAGAGCAATGAGCTGCAGTTTCCCTCATCTCCCAGGGGAGAAAGTCTGGTCTTGACAACCTTCCATGGTGGTGGAGTTCACTCCATGCTCTGTGTGGCTGTGGCCTCCAGCTGCTGAGATGGACGATGCCAGCTCTGCCATGACCCTGTGCCACTGAGAGCCACTGTCCCAGCGCTGGGGGCACTGAGCCCAGCCTGAGCTCTGCATCCCCTCCTGCTGGAGGAGCTGCCAGAAGATGCTGTGGTTCCTGTTAATGCCATTGCATTCCTGAGGGAATGCCTGGTCTTGGTGGGTGCTGGTCCCATCCCTGCACCCTTCCCATCCCACCGGGTCTGCTCTGTTGGGTGCTGCCATGCCTTTGGCAGAGGCAAATGGTCCCACAACCAGCACCTGATGTTTATTCCTAAACCAGGCTCCGCAAGTGGCCTGAGGACTCCCCTTGGCACAGCAGAGCCAATATTTACTGGTCACACGTAGGTGTTTGAGGTTGGGAGCTTTCCAAGTGTGGTGTTGGGGGGGTGGGGGGAGGGCAATCAGCAGCATTGGCCAGGGTCTCCTTGGGCCTGTGGAACATCAAAACCCCCACCAAAACACTTCCATGTGCGCCTTCCCGCTCCCTGCACGTCAGTCATGCTTTATTAATCCATTGGCCGGCGTGAGCGGTGCTGTCCCCACAAGTGTTCTTTCATGTTTGCCTACAATCTCAATGTCATCGCACAAAATCAAGAGTAATTATGAACAGGCACCAGCCCCTCGCTCTCCCTCCCCCTCGTGACTGCTCCTCAACATCTGGTTCCCACAATCGCTCTCGGGGGTGCT
Organism: Gallinago jamesoni; assembly: GCA_025769975.1. Classification (NCBI taxonomy): domain Eukaryota; kingdom Metazoa; phylum Chordata; class Aves; order Charadriiformes; family Scolopacidae; genus Gallinago; species Gallinago jamesoni. The sequence goes on from JAOQGH010000005.1 coordinate 30,713,781, forward strand.
CAGAGCCGCAGCTTTGGCGCACAGACCCTCGGAGCAGCTCTGCTGAGAATTAACCTCCGTTCCCCCTTCCCTCCCTCCTTCCCCCCCCCCCATAATTTTTCATTTTGATCCGTGATCAACATCGACCAGGTTTTAATTCCCCAACCTGCTCTTTCTGACGGGCTGACCCCAGGAATTTTGAAAGAGACAGAGCACCAGCCCTTCAGAGGGACCACGTCTGCCCCAACACTCAGCAAACACCCTCCATCCTGGCTCTGTCCTGGCATCCTCTAGCCATCCCCATCTGCAATTCTGGTTTTAGAGAGCCCTGCTGGCAATAAATGGGGACAATAAATGCTGCTGTCCCTATAAGCAGAGAATTTAACCACCATCCTTCTACTGAGTCTTTCCCTTTGGACTGACCAGTGTCACACTGAGCTAGAGACAGATTTCTCATCGGAGCATCTTGTTTGCTCCTTCCACCACTTGTGACTTCCACCTTCCTCCAAAGAAAATTCCCCTGAAGCGTCTGCATGGTTGGACGTAATGGTTCTCCATGGGTTTCTTAGGTCGGAGGTCTGCTCCCTCTCCCACCGCTGGCGGTTACCAACCCCAAACTGGAGAACGCTGGACGCGCCGAGCAATTCTCGAGTCGTTTGAAACCATTCGTGTTTATGTTTGCAATAAAAGACGAACAGGTGCTGGCAATTTAACTAATCAGGTACCATCTACATCTCCTCTGAACTGATTCCTTTGCAACACGCTCCAATGGCTGCCTGGCCATCCGACAGCCTGCAATTATGCAAACATCCCCATTCACATGGTCCTTATTACGGGCACAAGATGTGCCGTAATCCTGTAATTTTTTTGCTGAGGCCTGGAACTTGCTGCATCAGCTTTTTGGGCAGATGATTTTCTTTTACCGCCCTTTTAGGTGGGAAGGGGCTCTGAGGGGGCCCTGCGGTGGAAAGGCGTCACCAAGAGTCCCAAGAGATTTTTCTGATGATGCTCAGAGTGGCCCTGACTGCCACTGTCCCACCTCCTGAGCTCATGTCACTGCTGTGACTTGCTGGCCCAACTTGCCCACAGCAGGACTTTGGAATATAGGTTGAGCTTAAAATGAAGGTAGAAAAAGGGGAAAAAAAAGTCTGCTAGACATCATACATTTAACCAATTCTGACTTGACCAGAATCCAATAAAATGCAGTTCATACAACATTTTTATTGCTAATTGGTTTGACTGTTAAAATTTAAGTGCATGAAGTTACTTTAATGACAGACAGAGTGGACCTTGTTAACCTTCAAAAGGGTCTTAATTCATTTATATACCTCCTAAAATGCTTTGCACTTCTCCCTCTGGTGCATGGCCCCTGCTGTCTTGGCCAGTGTCCTGCACAGCCCCAAGCGTACTGCTCTTGGAACAGGTTATTAGTGGTGGAGCCGTAGGATGAGGAGGAACGGTTCTTAAATCAAAGAGGGGAGATATTGAGATGAGATCTCGTGAAGAAATTCTTTGGTGTGAGGGTGGTGAGAGCCTGGCCCAGGTTGCCCAGAGAAGCTGTGGCTGCCCCATCCCTGGAGGGGCTCAAGGCCAGGTTGGAGGGGGCTTGAAGCAACCTGGTGTGGTGGGACCTAAGCCATTCTATGATTAAACACAAAATGTGGTAGACATGAGGTCCAGCAAAGCATGGCTGGTGTTGGGGGGGGGGGGGGTCCAGGATGGGCTGTTAAACCAGTTGGTGTGTAACTGCTGTCCCTGACACAAGGCCAAGGGACAGAGGTGGCCTGGGAGCCCAGCTGCGTTGAGCGCAGGGGTTGGGTGGCTGCTGCAGCCCAGCAGATGATGCTCTGGTGCAGACCATCTTGTTCCTCAGAGGTCTCCATCCCGGCACCCCGGTGTGGCCACCGCTGGTGTTTTCACCATGGCCCAGGGACCTCTCCGCCCACGGGTCCTGGTGTGTTACACGCCACCGAACCGTTTTCCATTTAAATGCAAATTTTGACTTTTCCCTCAGCGGCTGGAGAAAGTTTTTCACACCGGAATGAGGGTCAGGATAATAATTTATCCACAGGCCTCTTTCTACAATTACTATTTGTACTAGAAAAGTGTCGATACAGGGGTGGCTGGGTGAGGAGTCCCACAGCAGAGTCAGATGGCCGAGGGATGGGAGGGAGCACGGCCACACCAACGTCCTACCATGGTTGTTACATTCCAATAACCTCAACGCCTGGGCTTTGCTGGGAAGAAAGCACAGTGATCTACAGGATTCACACAACTAAACATGTGGTTGGTGGGGTCCAGGAGCTCTGTCTCTGGCTGTGGCAGAGCTGCCAGGCAGGGACAAAACTGCATCAAAGCCCAGGAAAGTCCATCAAAGCCCACATGGTCTGTAGACCATGTTGGGGGGGGGGGGGAATTCTTCTTCTTGGGGTTTGGTGAGGTACCCTTCCATGGCCTCGGCTCAGTCGGACACCTGAACAGCAGCATACTCCCTTTATCAGTCTCTAGGAGCCTGTCTGACATCCCTTTATCACTAATTACTTAATCAGTGGCACAAGTGGGCATCTTATGTTCCTCAGTGCTATAATGAGAATTCGCAGTCAACAAGAGACTAGATGGGAGATAATGTCCCAGGGAGAACTGGACTGGGAAATTACCTCCCCGTAACCTGAACGCCACTGTGCTCTCCAGCCCATTAAACCAGCAAGGCTCATCCCATGTCACCAGCATCACCCGCCGAGGCCAGAGAGAGGTTTCCAAAACTCCCACACCCACCATCCTCCAGGGACCTGTGGCTCCTGAGGTGTCACAGGCATCGGGGTGGCACGGTTACCTCTGGCTCAGCTCCCAAGAGACACCGGCAACCACAGAGGATAGATGGGCACCTAAAACTGCCCATGTCCTGTGGCTCTTTGCTGCAATCTGTGCCTGGCCACAGGTCCAGCACCTCTCCCTGCTCACCCCATGAGCACATACACAGCTGGATTTTGCACACCTGTATTTCTTTGTGGGAAGAGCCACTGCCAGAGGCAGATGTGGCAGTTCCCCTCCCTGTGCCATGTACGACACCTTTCCAGAGCAGGGTCCACCACCCAGCCTTGGGTTTGAGTCACATCTCCCTGGTGCTGAGGCATAGGGAACAATCAAATCCCTTGGGAAGAGGGCCAGGAGCCAGCTCTGATGACGGGATGGAGCTGTGTTGAGTAGTTTTTCACCTGCCATAGACACCCCCTTCCCACCGGCTTCCACCAGGCTCCCTTCCAGCATCTCCAGCCCAGCTCAGTGTCCTGGGACACCACGGCAAAAACCACCGGGTGCTCGTCTTTCCCTGGCCCACCTGGGCAAAAGCCAGCACAGCCGCTGAGAAGCTGTCCCTTTGAAATGCACAAAACACAGCATAATTAAAATAAGAGCTAAATCATTAAACAATGTTATTGTTTCCAAGCCAGGCAGTCACAGTTAGGAAAACGTTAAAAATAAGGGGTGGTCGTTGCAATCTTCATTCTGTTCCTTTTGCTCAGCCTCACTAAGACAGAGCCCATAACTGTGTGATGCAGCCTGAACTTCCTACAGGGCAACTCTTTTTCAATATTTACCTTATTCTCACTCTTCCGTGCGTGGCCCCTGCCAGAGTTACCACGCTTAAAACCGTGCTTGGAAGACAGAGTGTTTATTTGATGCACCAGGGAGGCTTTTCTACAAGGCACATCATCACAGTGTCTGATATACACACAAACGTATCTTCATTTATCTCGGAGCCTTCTTGCAAGGTACCAGGGATGATATTTCACAACGTCATAAAAAAGGGCAGAGATGCAAGAAGATTAAATTCAGCCGTTTCCACTGATTTTGGGTATCCAGTGAGTAGCGCCTGGTTTTTCCAACCGCTGAGGATTCTCAGCATCCTTTTTCTCACCATTAAAGGGTGGATCTGGGGTGGCTTTGGCCATTCACTCTGAGCTCCTGGCAGCTGCAGCCCTGCATTCAGCCCAGCCCATCTCCCAGGATGGACCAGAGACAGAGAAGCCACATCTCCTGAGACATGGTGCACCCCCAAAACATCACACACCCCCCCCTTTCTGTTGCCTGCTTCATCCCTATGTGCCACCTGGGAAGAAAAGCCAGGCTCCCATGGGCAGTAGCCTCCTCTTTGGGAAGCCTCAGTCCAGAGAGTGGGACCAGGTGGGGACAAAGGGACAGGAGCTGAGTTTGCTGGGCACTTCCCAGCCCCAGACTCTGGAAGAGACAGCACTCTCCTGCCCTAATCCTGCTTTTTTTCCAGACACTCACCCTTGGCTCGGCCACCAGGACACTGGCTGAGTGGCTGGTGGGGGCAAGCAAGTGCCTTGCATGGCACAGGGAATGGCTGGCACCTCACGCGAGTCCCCGCCAGGACAGGGGACACAGCGGAGCCACCCCTGCTGCCCCCCAAACCCCACCACCACCAGACGCGCCACCTCCACGCACAGCAAAGAGCCACAGAAAAGGGATGTGGAGCCCAGGTCACATCCTTTTTCTAATGTGAATTAGTCTGAGCACTAAATGAGTTCAGACTTAATTGTAAGCATTTTCTGTTAACTAAGCAAGAAATCTTATAATAACACAATAAGGTGCCATTTCACAGCATCCAAATGGAGCAATAAGCTAGTGCCTCATTTGTATGTATTTTTTTTTCACAGTGATTGCTGACGCTGCTGCTTTTAATATATTCACATTGGCACAGCCATTTGCATTCAGATGCAATTATGAGTTAGAAACTCCCTCCCTTCTGCAAGCTCCAGAAAGGGAGAATTTCAGCCCAGAGACACGTTACTGTTCATTTTGTGGGGTCTAATTAAGGAGTCTGCTCTGGCAGGAATCGAATTCCTATTGTTACCAAAGGGAGCGTCCTGCAAAGAAATAAATTAAATTAAACCAAGCCTTTAAAACTCTTCCTTTTTAAAACCCTTCCTACACACACACACAAAAAAATCGTATTGATCTTGAGCAGAAATAGTTGTTTCCTATGGAAATAATGACCCTCTGGGGACAGAGGCCAAAAAAATGCATGAACCTGAAGAGTTTTATCAGATTGGGGCTGTGCCACACACAGTCTGCCGCTGGACGAGTAGCACCAAGGTCCTCCAACACCAAGGAGGGTTTGAGGTTGATGGTAAACCCTCTGCAGACCCTGGTGCCACCAAACCTCACTCCAGCTTGGGAGAGCTGGAGGGTTTTCTGACACCCCTCACCCCTGTGCTGCTTCAGGACATGCCCTGGCCTTGGGGCAGGTCCCAGCTGCCTGTGGAGGTGGCAGCACCCTCCAACATCTCCCACACATCCCCCCATCTCTCCCCTTCTCGTTGCCATGGGCTCTACTGACAAGATGCCATAAAAGAGCGATTGGAAGGCAGCACATCCCTCCAAGCGTTTCCACTTGAGGAATTCAAGCAACAAATGAAAGAGAGAGGAGAAAAATAAAGAAACCAAGAGATGTTCAAGCACCCGCCACGGGATTTAGGTCCCCTCCTGTAGGGGAGGTTGGGATGGGAGGAGAAGCTTGGGTGCAGGCATCAAAGCCACCCTGGAGTGAGCCACCACCATCCATGATGTCTGGTTGTGATTTGTGAGAGCAGCAAGGAGATACAAGCTTAGAAACACCCCTCAAAGATGTGATGGGACAAGGAGCATCTGTGTGTCCAGTGTGGCCTCACATCCCTTCCAGCTCCATGAAAAAACCACAGTGTGCTGAGACAGTTGCTCTCCACCTCACCACTTCCACCTCAATTTCCAGGAAAAACTCTAGAATTCCAGGAGGGAACATGCTCGGGAGCAGCCCAAGGGCCCATCCAGGCCAAACTCCCACCCTGGCTGAGGAACACCTTAGTACAACGGCAAGAACAGGAACCTCAAGTGGTCCCTCAAGCTGGGCACCAGCCTCTTCTGCCACGGCAGGGCCAGAGATGGACTCTTCAGGTGCTGGTAGGTGGTGAGTAGCCTTCTCCTCCTCCTCCTCTCACCAGGAGGGATAAGTAGTAGAGGGAGGAGGAGGAGAAGACGGTGTAATTACTGCAGCACCTGAGATGTCATAAAGAGTGCCATGTAGATTACCTCCTCCCGACAGGCTGGAGCTTTGGTTTATAGTTTACACCAGCATATATCGAATTAACCTCAGAGAAAAAGGTTAAACTATCAATCACGAAGTGCAGTTTAAGGAACTGCATTCCCCGTGATATATGGCACTGGCAGGCACGTCAGAACGGAGCCAAAGACTGCTTAAAAGTAACTGGGGATAATGGGCCCGGCTCCTTATGGAGATAGATGTGCAGTGTGTTGACTTTAATATGCTGCATAAATGAGACTCCGGTGTGGAAATATTGCATCACGATGTAAAACAATTTCCTCTATTCAAACAACCTCTAAGTAGACTTCTCCTATTTAATATTCGCCGGGAGGCTGGGCCAGGTCCGGGCTGCCCTGGGCCATGGCAGGGGTGCCGGTGGGATGATGGGGGGGCACGTGGGAGGTGGGGTGGACTCGGAGCGGCAGCGGGGATGGGGGCGCCTGGGGCACGGGGCACTGGGCAGTCGCTGGACCGGGGCCTTGGCTAGCAGAGGGCTTCTATTAGCTGCACATGTGTAGAGCAGCGGGGCTGTAATTTGAAGACATGTAACACAGACTGTTTACATTTTTGGAATCCTGGATAGTTATGCGCTGAATTTCCCTACTGGAAAGAAAAACTGCATGAGCCGGGAATGCGGAGAAGGAGGAGGCTTCTTCCCTCTGGGGGATGCATCGCGTCTGGAAACGGGCTCAGGAGCGGACACGCACCCTCACTGCCCCTGGCTGAGGTGTCCCTGCTTGGCCAAGGGGGTCTGCAGCCCGTGGTGGTCACCCCAGCAGCCCGGGCGGTGGGACTGCCCAAGATTTCAGGCTGCCCGCGCCCTGCTGAGGGGCCGGGAGCTCACCACGGGGCTGATGGCACCCTGGCAGACATGCAGAGGTGGTCCCTTGCCCGGGACAGAGCTGGGACCCTCACTCCAGAGCATCTCACCAGGTTCAGCCCAAGGCTGCTGGGCCCCTGGAGCCGGATGAAGGTGCACCCCTCCACAAAGCTCCACATGGAGCCCCGTCACTGTCACCATGGGCACATCTGCAGTCAACGTGGGCTACAAAGTTGATTTTTAATTGTAATAAAATAATTGCTAGGATTGGGCAAAGCTACTCATTACTGCTTTGGGAACTTTGGGAGAAATTATCGTCCTTTAACGATAACACCCTCCAGTTTTCAATATACACTTTCTAATTGCAACAGCGACATAGAACTCTTCGCTTTGGCCAAGGGATGGGAATGGTCATGATGAGGATGGCACCCTGTGAGGGCAGCTATGCCAAACCTTTCCCTGCCCCAGGAACAGCCACCCCCAAGTCGGGAGAGCAGCTCCCACGGACACGGACACGGCCCCGGGAAGGGCAGCGAGAGCAAGGGCGAGCTCCAGGGATGCTGTCCCTGCTCTCCAGGGATGGTGTCTCGGGCATTATTCCAGCTGCTGCCCTTCATCCCCTGGCCCTGGAGACCTCCAAAGTGTCAGGAGAACATCCTCTCCGGCCTGGCCCTTCAGATCAGTGCTGATTTGGGATGAGCTGAGAGCAGATCCACTCCTTGTCGCCTTTGAGCCTAAAAAAAGGCTGGCCTGAGGTTAGAGCTTTACCTAACGCGCCGTCTTGAGGAGAAGAAAAGGTCAGGGAGACTTTTGAAATAAAAATGTTTCCATCTCAGTTGAGAAAAAGCCCAGATGGGTGAGCAAAGTTTAGAAAAGGGAAAGAATTGAGCAAGCAAGCAATACTGTGAGAAGCTGATAAGAGGAGCTCTAGCAGGAGAATAGGGGAGCCTTGTCTATCAGCCTATTAAAGGCTATTCTTACAAGTTTTTTTTCTTTTCATTAATACGCAGGGTGAATAGAACATTGAATAAAAATCAGTACTTACTGCACAATTGTAGGATTGAAAGGTAACTGTCAACAGAAGGATTGGGGTGACAAAAGGGGCCATTTCAGTGCTTAGCAAATGATTTTCGGCTTGTCATTTCAATAGGCCGTGTTTTTCAGAGATTGTGTTTTTTTGAATAGCGTTTATTACCATGCTTTTTAAAAATTTCATGTTGTCTCTTTGCAGGCACCATTCATTTGCAGATGCAGTATTCCTTTTTGGTTGTCAGAGGGATACTGCTTTAGAAAAATAAAGTACAGTCGTCCAGTGAGAAAAAGGATTCTCTTGTGAAGCTAATGGCTGGGAGAAAAACAATCGGGGCAGCTCCTACCTTCTTGCCAGCCTGACCCAGTTTCTCCCACTGTTCTTTATTCATGATGGCGTGGGCCACCGGTTCTCTCCATTTCAAATTACGAGTGCGATGCTGAGTAAGATAAAACTTTTTTTTTCTTTTTTTTTTTTTTTTTAACAGAAAGCCCATCTTCCTCAACGCTCCCGTTTTGCAGCGGGAGACCCTAAAATACAAATAGGGCTCCTATCTCTCCTCTCCAGACAAGAGGTCCAATTTTGCAGCCTTTATTCAGACCAAATCCCATTTACCTCAATGGGGGCTTTGCCTGAATAAGCAGTGGGCAATTAAGGCTCAGACTTTACAAAAGAGATACGTGGGGTGTTTAAGGCATTGTGTGTATGCCCGAGAGGAGAAGCTAAGTGACAAAGTTTTACGGTTATCTGCTTCAAATAAAATCTTTGAAAACATGTGTTGGTTTAATCGAAATGATCATGTTCATTGCTCCATAATTGCTCGCATAGGTCCAGAATTTGCATGACACTGTACACTATGCAATGGTGGTTAAAAGGGACTTGCATTAGGATTTCATATCATTTTAACAAAAACCACCATTTTTTTTGGCACCCTGGGCTCCTAAGTAGAGAGTAATCTAGAATTAGTGAGAAATAGATTTCATGGCTTTAAGTCACTTTATAGTGTGCAGGTCTTGAACCCTGATCTTTTGTAAATTGAACCACTTGTGAAAAAACAAAGGGCTCTAATCCTTTTAAACTGCCACTGCACATCCCTGGCCCGGTGCCCTTGAGAAGTGATTTAAATGGCATTGAGTATGGCAGCTCAAAACATACTCAAATCTGTTAAGAGGCCGATATCTATGAAGGGAATGGAAGCAGGGAGAGAAAAAAAAAAAAAAAAGCTAATTAAAAGTATTGATGAATCTGCCAGAGAGAATAATATCCTTCAGCCCTCTGAAAATCACCCGGAGCAAGACCGGGATCCTCCTGAAACAGCCACCACAACGAGGAGGAGAGGGATGGCTGGGAGCAGAGGGTGTCAGACTGGTTTAAGTGCTCGTGGTGCTGGAGAGGGCAGGATGAGCCTCCCAGTGCATGTTGGTGCCCACACATCACCCACCAGCATGTACCACCAACATCTCTGAAGGATCCCAGTGGGATCCCGGCTCCTGTGTGGATCCTGGATCACATCCCTGGGATGGTGCACACCACATCACCTGCAGCTTTTGTTTTTTTTCCACAACAGCCTCGGTGAGAGACCATTCAGGACAGCCCCAGGTGGAACCCCGTTGGGGCAGCTCAGAGCCCCACCTGGCCATGTACCCACCTCAAATACTGTGTCCAGTTTGTGGCCTCTTCCTACAAGAAAGACATTGAGGTGCTGGAGTGGGTCCAGAGAAGGGCAACGGAGCTGGTGAGGGGCCTGGAGAGTGAGTCTTGTGAGGAGAGGCTAAGGGAGTTGGGGGTGTTCAGCCTGAGGAAGAGGAGGCTGAGGGGAGACCTTCTCATGCTTTATAACTACCTGAAGGGGGGTGCAGAGAGGCGGGGGTTGGTCTCGTCTCCGAAGTCCCAGGAGACAGGACAAGGGGCAATGGCCTCAAGTTGCACCAGGGAAGGTTTAGATTGGAGATTAGGAAACATTTCTTCACAGAGAGGGTTCTCGGGCATTGGAATGGGCTGCCCAGGGAAGGGGTTGAGGCACCATCCCTGGAGGTGTTCAAAAGCCGGGTTGACGTAGTCCTTAGGAAGAGGGTTTAGTGATTTTTGTCAGGGTTAGGTTGATGGTTGGACCAGATGATCTTTAAGGTCCCTTCCAACCCAGTCAATTCTATGATTCGATGTGGCCACCCCCAGCCCGGGCTGGAGGCCACAGCTGCCCACGCATCCCCCTCAGCGGTGGGACACAGGCTTCAGCCACAGAGCCCAGCCTGGGTGGGCAGTGGGCAGGGAGCTGCCCCGGAGATGTTCCCCCAGGGCTGCTCTCATCTCTGGTGCTGCGTGGGGCCTCTCCAGCCACATTAACAGCCCACGTGTTTAGACAAATCCCCTCTTGCCATTTAGGACACTGTTTGGAAGATCCCTGCCCAACACACAGCTCTGTAGCCTGCACAGTCTTGTAGCCTCCAACCCTGCTCAGGGGAGGGTTTTGCCTCTTAAAACACCTTTTTTTTTCCCCTTTCCTCCGAAACACAAGACGCCACTTGTGAACTATCCCAGGTGACCTGGAGTTTTCTGTGTTAGATAAACATTACTAATTCAAAAGCACTTTTCTTTTCAACAGCTAGAATTAAATCAGAACTCCTTCCCGAGGAGCCGCAGCAATAATGGGTGTGTTAATGAGGATTATCCTTCCTGCCAGCCCCAAGGAAGAGCTGATAAATCAATAGACCCATCACACCAGCAACTCCTCCCCGTCTCCCTGCTCTGCGGGTCCCGGCGAGGTGTGCGGTGAGTGGGGAGAGGCACGACCAGTGTCCCCCCCCCCATGGCGGGCAGCAGTGCTCAGGGGGATGCTGGCCATGGGGTGGAGGGCAGAGATCCTGCCTTCCTCACCGCTTTGCCCGGCCACATCCTCCTCATCCCCACCAGCTCCTGAAACCCAAAGTGCCAGGCTGGCAAAGCACCACCCAGCGCCGCGCTCGGGCATCCCACCTCCTTTCCCACGCGCCGGGGAGGATGCCTGGCCTATTCTTTTTTTTCTTTTCACTGCCAATTTGCATGTCACCCTCTCCCATGCCCCACGGGAGCTCTCGTTATTCCAGGTGTCTGCAGGGCTGTCCCCACATCCCCGCTGAGTGCCACGAGCCGCGATCCGGAGTGCGTTTGTCAGCATCCCTGGCCTCCCGCGCCCACTCCAAGCCCTGCCTGTGGAGCCTTTTCCATCCCAGCAATAAGAACTGGAGCTCAGGGGCCAGCAAGGACAAAATGTTCAGTTTCCTTAGCAATGGCAGGAAAAAAAATAAAAAAAAATTTAAAAAAGAAAAAAAAAGAATTTCACTTTGAAAAACTTAAAAAAAATAAAAGCAGCAGTGGTCTTTAACAAACCTGCTGTCTGCTCTTCTCCCAGGGGAGAGGCTGAGACAAGGATGGCTGCAATAGAAATGCCTGACTCGGTGTTTAAAGTGCCCTTGTTAGCCCTGCCTTGATGGCTGTCTTGAGAATCACAGATCCCACAGATATTTACGGCCATATAATTTGCTTATCTCCTGTACAGTCTTAAGCAGCCCCTGAAGAGAGAGAGGCTGTTCCCTTGCAGACACTTGTGTTTCCAGCTGAAGTTTGGGTCACGGCAGAGGGACCGGGTGACAGCACAGGGGACCCCACTTTAAGCACCCACTCCTTCACCAGGTCCCCATCCCCAAGAGACCCCAAGCACATACGTGGCGGGAGTGGGGCCACCACCAGCAAGCATCACCGGTGGCTTCCAGGGGACCTCCATGGCACCAGGCTGAACCATGGCCCCGTGGGGACCATGGCAAGTGCTGTGGGGAATGCTTTCTGCAGGATTCAGGCTCTGATCCCAGCTGTTCCAGTGGAACAAGGGGTCTCAGGGTACCACTGCCCTCCCAGGCACCAGCAGCTGTTTCTTCAAGCCATGTCCCGTCCTGCTCCCACCAGTCAGTGGTGGCTTCCCCAAAGCCTGGCATTGTAAACATTGATGGGGAACCAGCAGGAAAGGCCAAAAAGTCCACATTAGAGCACTCTGTGGACATTAACCAGACAAAAAACCTTAAAACCAAGTTCAATTAGGTGTGAAGGAAATTAGGGGCCGTGCAGGCAACAGCCCCACGGTGTGAATGAGAGAGATGTTAGAGCAGGAGACGGGATTCAGCCCAACATAAAGGCATTTGTCTTTGCTCCACACCAGCCTTCACTGCTAGCTTATGCTTCAAGCCATGCAAAAAGAAGCCTCCTGGCATAATTGGAAGATAGTCAACATTTCCAGCTATAATATTTTAATTATAAAGCACGCTGTGCGAAGTGACCGGCTCAGGGAAAGGGCCAGTGCCACCAGGTGTGGGCTCTAAATGGGAGCCCGGGATAATGTTTCTCCGAAAAGTAAAGGGTCTCCCCTCCATCAGCCCAATGTGGAGCTTCCCCACCAACCTGTATTTGGCTGGAATTTTCTGAGGACTTTTCCAGCTGCTGGGATATCTCCTACGTCCCCCGATTCCTCACCTCCTCTGTGCCATCCATCCTTCCTTTCCAAATATTATCATGCGTGCCTCCCTCACAGCCTTTCCACAAGCATCGGCGATTGCTCTGCTTGCAGAGCTGGGATACCTCGGACAAGAAGAGCTGAGCAGCACCGAAAGGCTGCTGTGTCCCTCAGTGTCACTAGTGGGAAGTAGAACACGGAAATACAAATTCAACAAGGAAATAATAAAAAAATAAAAAAAAAAAAAAGAAAGAAAAAGGTGATTGCTCAATGCAACAGACACGGCGTGCCCAGGGATAACGTAAAGGGAACCTGAGAGCTGCAGGCAAAGTCCCAAAGTCCTGGGAGATTAGGCAGGAATGCCATGTTGCAGTGCAGGGATTTTGCTTCGAGACTGCCCTTGACATTAAATCAAAGTGGGGGAATTTCTCGTCTGAATCGGTACGTGAGCGACGGCGCCAGCAGCCAGCGTGGGGCGTCAGACCCCGGGCGCCTCGGATGCCGCTCGGGCACATATGGGAATCCGGGCTGCACAACTGCTGTCCGGGGGCTGGAGAGGGACAACTGATTGCGTTTTAATTGCGGGCTCGGTACGAAACAAGGTGTGGGCCAAAGCGCAGCTACAATAGGTGCGGCGCCAAGAAGGATTTGGTGCCAGCAATAGATACCCTGGCAAACTCAGCTCCAATTATGGGACTTCTCTTATACCACTGTCTCTAAACATTGGCTTCTGACTGCGACGCCTTATGCCAAATTGTAATCGCCCTCATTCTACTAATGGTCAAACCGCTCCGAGTCCAAACGGGATGTAATAATCACTGAGGAGGAGAAAGTGCACTTCAGAGATTGTGCTCAGCATAGCGTGTGGCAGCGTAGAGAGAATTGCAACATATGTCATCGCGCTGTGATTACCTCACAGGATCTGGAAAAACACACTTTTCCTGCTCGGGCTCCAAAACGATCATAAATTCAAATGGGTTTTGCAGCTTTCTGCGAGGAAGACTCTCCAACAAACTCCAGCAGCCTGAGGAACGCCAGCCCGCCTGCAGAAAGGTACTGGCAGCGCGGCGTCGGTCCTGGGAGCGCTGCGAGGGCCCATCGACACTCTTCACACCATCATAATAAGCCCTGATTTACAGCTTATTAAAATAGAGTGAGCTGAGATAAAATGCCAGGAATAAAAAAAAATATGACTGGATTGAGTGTGACTTGGCTTATTGAGTTTGTTTCCTATCTTTTTATAAGGGCTATAAAAACAAACAGCTCTCGCTTGACTAAAGAAATCATTCATTAAGTTCCTCCGCTTGCTCCAGCGCATCCAGACGCCGGCAAATAAATTCCGGGTGTCCCTTTGAGGAGCTCGTCCCACGAAAACTAGTGGAGCCCGGCGGCTCTGGTCGTGCCACCGGGGCAGGGATGGGCAGGTGGGGACACGGTCTGAAGCCACATCAGGGGGTCCCCGTGGTCCCCAGGGCTGTCCCCCCATCTGGGCAGGGTTGTCCACCCGAGAGGCTTGGGGACATGCCAGCTGAGACGCGGCGATAAACGTGAGTGAAGGAAGGAAGGGAAGGGGAAGGAAAGCCTGAGCAGCTGGGGAAGAGAAGGAGGAGCCTGAGGCAAAATTTATTTCTGTCAACTGGTGGTCTATTTCCCTGATACCATTTCCTTGTATACAGATAAGGAGTTATCTTAAATGACCATGTCTTTTTCAATTTGTACTTAACAGTCAGTCCCATTTTCCTTATATGATACTATCACAGCAGGATGAAAAATGCATTACAATAATCCCTAAGGATCTTCATATATCAATATCAAATGGTCTGAAATTGACCTGTTATAAAAACCAGCCTTTCAAGTCAGGGAAAAAAAAAAAAAACCTTAAATAAAAAAAAGCAAATTTCAGAGCTTGCAGTATGCTCCATAACCCAAATACTCAGGCACAAAGAGCAACGTTTCCAGAATACTTAATGAAAACAAACCTTCAACATCCAGGAAAAAAAAAAAAAATATTCTTACTATTGATACATCTGCTTAACGTTCGCTGCACCTCGGAGGAATGCTAATCCTGGGCCGGAGCGAGGCATAAGCAGCCAAATTAGGTTGAGCCACTGATTCCAGGACGAGCAATGATGTGCTGGGAATTTTCCTGCAGGAGCTGGAGCGGCGGCAGCCCGAGGAGAGGAAGGGAAAGAGGCTGAAGCCGACAGCATCGTTGTTCTGCCCCGTGCCTGGTGCTGCTGGTACCCAGGGACAGAGGGAACCCTCCCTGTTGTCCCAGACTGGCACTTGGGGGGGTGAGGAACACGCTGGTCCCCAAGTTCCCTCAAGCTCCCCTGAAGGCTGGAGCAGGGGAGATGTAGCATCAAACCCTGGATGTTTTTCCTGCATTTTTAATTTTTTTTTAATAAAAGAAAATGTACCCCCAGGCTTTTCCACACAACACAGTGAGGGGACGGGGCACTGTGCTGGGGTGACCCCTGGAGCTGCAGCTCAGGCTCTGGCTGGGTTCACCCCTCTCCTGCTGGGAGATGCTGGCAGCGAGAGGAGGGGAGAGGAGACTGGAGTTGCTGGGAGGCAAAGAGGCTCTCCCCATTCAGCACGTGTTTGCAATAAGCACAGACACCACATCGTCCCACCGCTCCGCTCTGCCTTGACTATCAGCACACATTTCCCTTCCCACTGCAGATATTGGGGATTTCTCATCCAAATTAGAGCTAAAGATTCAAAAACACCTGAGCAGATCCTAATCAGAAGAAGCTGTTTGCTGCTGCGGGTTGTTGGCCCGCCACAAGCCAGCAGGGGGAAAAAAAAAAAAGAAATTAAAAGGAAAAAGAAAAGGCCGGGAAGGAGACAGGCACCAGCAGAGCAGCCTCTGCCTAAAGCAAATCAGAGGCAAGTTCCAACCACAGCCAACGAGGAGGACTCTGCTGCTGAAGGAGATGCAAAGAGGCACCTCTTGTCAAGAAGGAGGACCCAAAAGTCCAGACCCCAGCACCACAAACTGGGGTGCACCTTGGAAACCTGGCAAGGGGCCATACGGCGCAAAGTACAGTGCTGGGACCAGCATCTGCTGAAGCCACATCCCCTGCCATGTCCTTGTCAACCCTGCGGACTCCAACAACAACATGGCACAGAGGCCTGTCCTCAACACCAAGAGATGCTGCAGTCCCAAAGCAGAGTCCTCGAGGGACAGGCAGAACCAACGGAGGTGGGCACAGACAGGACAGGAAATCACGTATGAATCACAGAATCACACGGGGTTGGAAGGGACCTCTGGAGATCACCCAGTCCAACCCCCTGCCACAGCAGGGCCACCCAGAGCAGGTCCCAAAGGAACGTGTCCAGGTGGGTTTGGAACATCTCCAGAGAAGGAGACTCCACCACATCTCTGGGCAGCCTCTGCCAGGGCTCTGCCACCTTGAAAGTAAAGTTCCTCCTTATGTTTAGGTGGATCTTCTTATATTCAAGTTTGTGCCCATTTCCCCTTGTCCTATCCCTGGACATCACTGAAAAAAGACCAGCTCCATCCTCTTGACACCCTCCCTTTAAGTATTTATAAGCATATTATAACATTTATAAGCATAAAAATATTTTTAACATTTATTAGCATGAAAATAGCACCATTAAATGAGTTGGGACTCGGAAGCGCTTTGCCCGGAATTCAGGGATTCTCTTCCTTTCCCGCTGTTCTTACCCTCCTGCTCCTCTCCCGGCGCAGGGGACTGGGGACCACAGGGCTGGGGGCCAGCTCTGCCCCGGCACGATGCCCAACCTGCTGCTCCAGCTCCTGGCACTGCCCTGCTCTCATGGCCACCTCCAATGTGTGTCCTGCTTTGGCACGTGTCCCCTCTGCCATATGGCCGCGGGACGCTCCGCACCAAGTCTAAATCTTCCCCCTTCTCCAGGATGGTGGAGCTACCATGAAGGAGAGGGGTAGCGACCGCTCAGAGGAGCCCCAGGACGGTCCTCGAGAGAAGGGCTCCTTCTGTGCCAAGCAGGGCTGTGGCTTTGCCCGGCCGCCCCGTGGCACGGCGTCCCCGCCGCCCCGTGCCAAGCGCAGAATTTGAGGTGACAAGGGGTCCCGGAGGAGAGGCTGCCAAAGAGGAGATGGCAGCGTGACTCCTGGCACGTGTCTGAAGGGACGGCCGCCAGCTTTAAGTGAATTTCACGAGAAGTGCATTGGGCTACTCATCATTTTAAATGAGACCAGCATCTAAAACGGGAGACACGGGAGGACGTAAGTGATGTCGGAACGGAGCCCTTTATTAATTAATAAACAGGAGTGCAAGCTAAGAGCTTTACGTCCACCACCGCTAAACACCCAGCTAAAAGCCCCGTAATGACCTGCGTTGGGAATAGATCCCGAGCGTTGTGCCTGGCTCAGGAGCCCGTGTGGTACGACACCATCTACCTGCTGCAGCAGGCAATTAAAATTAAGCAGCGGGCTGGGGGGCGGCGATGGATGCCAAGCGAAACGCCGCCCGGCAATGTCACCTGGAGGATCTGCCTCATCGTCACAGCATCCGCGACGCCGGACTTCAGCCGGAACGTAGGGGTTCCCTACAAATCCCCCCTGGCTTTGCCGGGATTTCTGGTGGGGGGTTGCGCCCGGGCGAGCTCACCGTGCTGTACAGACCTCAGCTGAGCTTTTTTTTCTTCAAAAGAATAACCTAAATCTTCCTAAATCGTTTTAAAATCGAGGCACTTCTTGATTTACTTGGGGTATTTTTCCTGCCCTCGTGGTCGTTGCACACAAATTCTCATGCTCTTGCTCACCAAGCACAGTTACCACCAAGCGACCATGCAAAGCAGATATTAGCGGGCGCACGTGGCCACTTAGATGCCGGCTCCTTTGCATATGCAAATACTCATTTTGCATGCAAAATGTGATTTACAGAAAACGGACATCTAAATCGAAGCCGCGGCGCGTGTGCTGGCGCTGGCTGTGGTAATGGCTTTGCCACTGCTGCAGACAATATTGACATATCCACTAAATTATTATGAGCCCTGTTGATGAAAAGTGCTGTAAAATGGCCAGGCATTATTATTATTTTTACAGCTAAGGGGATTCATTAGCATTCATTAATTTTTAAAAGACACCTTCGGAGCGGGTCGGTGTTATTAACTCCTCTGCCCTCCGTAGGGCAGGACACGCAGCCCGCCTGGCACTGCCCGGGGGGGAGGCTGGGAGGGGTGGGAGATGCCCCCCCTTCCCTTGAGCTGCCGATTCCCAACAATCCCACCTGCTCAGAGCAACGCCAGGGGTAACTTTTGAGAGGATTACGAGGGCAGTATCTCTAGCCCTGACTCCATGAGAGACCCTGGGATCTTCCAAAGAGTTGATGCCCTGAACGTGACTGAGCCCCAGGCACGGCATCACCCGCTGTCCCTCTCGCCCTGTGTGACCTCTCGGCCATCACCAGGGTGACAGCATCGGTGTGGCTGTGCCAGCGATGCCCTGTGGGTCGGGGGGACCGGGGGAGCACTGAGCACCTCTTCGTAAAGACAGCAAACAGGCTGAAGATGAAGCCCTCCAAGCCCAAGGAAGACCTCTTGCCCCAGGCAGCAGTGAACCTCCCTGCTGACACCCGGCTGGTGTCCAACCTGTGCTCCTGGGAGAGGGCTCTGTTCATCCCACGCCTCCACCACCAGGTTCTCCTGCCTTCCCACATCTCGTCTTCTGCTTAACTCCTTGGCAGCCTGCTGAACCCGCGCTCGCCTGCTCTGCTGCACACAAAGGAGTCATTCTGGGAAATCCTGGCTTTTGGCATGACTGAGGTTTACAGCAAAAGGAGTGATCCCATTTTCAGGCAGATTTCCACTAATGAGTAAAGACTTGACGACCATATGCTCTCCACAGCCTCTCCTGCTTATTGCTAGTTCCTTCCACTTTCTTCTCCATAATGGGGAAAAGACATGATAAATTTCTGTGCTGGTTCAGAATTATATTAGGACTGTTAAGCTTGCCCACGTTAAATCAAAGAAATTAAAAATAACAGCAGGATATCAAGCTTAATTACTTCTTTAAGATGACGCTGTATGGCTGATGGGCCAGGCTCCTGCACGCTGGAGACCAGAGAGCCCTTCCCTCCAACCGCATGGCATTGACAAAGTGTACATGACGCAGGTGTGAGACCCTTTAAATCATAGAATCACAGAATGGTTTGGGTTGGAGGGGACCTTAAAGGTCATCCAGTTCCAACAGACACCTCCCACCACACCAGGTTGCTCCAAGCCCCATCCAGCCTGGCCTTGAACCCCTCCAGGGATGGGGCAGCCA
>JAOQGH010000005.1:30732572-30744870 GCA_025769975.1 Gallinago jamesoni
AGGGATGGGGCAGCCACAGCTTCTCTGGGCAACCTGGGCCAGGCTCTCACCACCCTCACACCAAAGAAGTTCTTCCCGAGATCTCATCTCCATCTTCCCTCTTTTAGTTTAAAAACGTTCCCTCTCATCCTATCGCGCAATATACATGCAATATCACACAATTATTTACAAATACACGTGACCAGAAACACGAAACAGCATTTCTAGACATCCATATTCAAAAACACATGCATCCTCTGACAAAACTTTTTGAGACATTGCAGGTCTCTGCATCCCATAAGAAAACACAAAACTACTCTCCCCTTTAGCATGTCTGCTTCTGTCTCTCTCCTATCTCAGGACAAGCAAATCTTTACAAACTCTGCAAAGCTGGAAAAACTTTCTTTATCCTTTCAACCCCCTAAGCAACGTAATTGCGAGCCAGAGAGGTCTTTTACCTGACCTCATGGCTGTAGTACCACAGAGGTATTGCATTCCTCTCCCTTTGGCTAGGTATTATCCTTCCCCTTTTAGATTATGTTTAGAAAAATATGTGGTGGCCGTTCGGCTTGGAACGCTTGTTTCAAAGTGTTTAATGACAAGGTAATGGGAAACGTTTCTTTGAAAAGGAACTGGGGTGTTTGTGTGAAATTTGGGAGTTGACGAAATGCAGCCAAAGGGGTCATTTGCACACAAAACTGCAGTGATGCTGTTGACGTGGGGGGGTTCCTTGCAGCGGGTGACAACGGCAACCGGGGGGTGACAGAGGGTGGCCACCTCTCGGTCCCCTCTTTCAGGCCTGTGGGGTGCCTGCTTGGTCGAGGGGTGGGGTGGGGGGCCACCCCAAACACGCAACCCACCTGTAACACCCAGTTTGTGCTTATATTTTCCTGCTGAATAACCCGAATATTCAAAGCGCTGAATCCGGGGGAACGGCCGGAGGCTGGATCGCAGCCGCGGCTCCGCAGAAGAGAGAAAAGAAGCAGATCCAGAGCAAAGTTTGAGACAGTTCTTACAGTTTGTGCAGCTGCCAGGGGCAAACAAAAAGCCAGAGGAACGCTCGCGTGCAGCACGGCACACTCTGGGTTATGTGATAATAAAAGCGTGATTTGACGTTAATTCTCCGCTTTCTGTAGAAAATTCCTCTGCAAAGCTTCTTAGTCCCCGGCCCGGTTTGATGTGCTGAGCAGCCAGGCTTCACACGGAAAGGGTTAAAAGAAAATGTTATACTAAAAGAAATCTTTCTACAAGTATAAAAAAGCAAAATGATTGTAAATTCCACCAGGGGAATTCTGCCATGAATATGCTTCACCTTTCGCAGAATCTCCCGCCCTGCCTCAGAGGATAACTGACCTTTGGAGAAAAATAATGAAAAGAAGAAATTCCTTGGAGAAAATAATGTGGCCAGGCCTCAGTAATGAGATCTGCTCCCTTTATGTTGCTATGACAACCGCAGTCATTTTATAATACAAAATACATGAATGGGAAAGAGGGCCATCTCCTCTCGCCGGAGCCGGCGCCTCGGCACCTTTTAGCCCTCACACACCTCTTGTAGGACGGCAACGTGCTTGATTTGATTTGTGCTCTGCTTCGTTTCCCTTTAATGCACCTACGATCAAGAAATCCTACTCCTTTGAGTGCTCTAATTACAGCTCATTAACTCGATTCTGGGGCCGCGGGAGGCAGCAGGCACCCCGGCCCGGCTGGGCTGTGCCCGTGATGCCCAGCCCGCATCCCTTAGTGGGGGCACCCCGGGCACGTGCCCCCCGATCCTTCCTGCCAGAAACTCCAGGCTGGAGCCCGTTCTTGGGAAGACTCTCCTGCTTTTGACTTAAAACCACAGGTTTCCCACCTCAGCTGAGAGGTGACACCCTGTTCTGGGCACATCACCCTCTGCAGGGATGCCTGTGCATCACCCTGCACGGGGATGGCTGTGGCCAGGGCTTTCCCCACCACTGGCCACGGGGACATCTCTGGGCTGGAACATCCGAGTCCCATTGTCCTGACCTTAACTCCTGATCCCCTTGTCCCCTTCCTGCACGGTGCCCATCAAGGCAGAGCACTGTAACTGGGCCTCCCAAAGCCTCGGTGACTCGTGGCAGCAGCCAGCTCCATCACGTAACCATCAGCAGAAACACATCAGTGATGGACCCCCAGAGGACATGTGCCACAGCGGGAGCTGCAGGCATCTCACCCCTCTCCTCCCTCTCCTACAGCTTGGATTTTTTTTTTCCCCATCTCAGCCAGAAACCCGTATCCATGTGTGTTTGAGTCTTTGCCTTTCTTGCCTGGTCTGGTGGGGTAGATGGAAGAGGGCAGGAAGGCTGGGTGCAGGGGAAAAAGCTGGGTGCAGGGGAGAAGGATGGATGCAGGGGAGAAGGCTGGGTGCAGGGGAGAAGGATGGGTGCAGGGGAAAAAGCTGGGTGCAGGGGAGAAGGATGGATGCAGGGGAGAAGGATGGCTGCAGGGGAGAAGGCTGTGGAAGTCACAAGGCACAGATCCAAAACTCTGAGAGGACTCAGCTTAGCTGAGGAATGGGGAGGTCAGGGGGAGAGGGGTATTTATTTCCCGAGAGCTATTCTTGGATGCACTTTCTGAGCGACCCGCTTCACCACGAAATCCTGTGGTTGCCAGGCTGGACCTCCTGGGACGGTCCCAGGGCCACCTCCCCGGCACGACTGGGGGCTTTGCAACCAAGTGCTGCTGGCCAGGGCCAGGGCCAGAAACGGGGCTGAGAAAGGAGAAAAGAGGAAAACAGGGAGGGGGCAGATATTTGTCAGGACCACATCCAGAACCTCCCAGCAAGAGAAGGCCACTTTCTCTGCCGAGATGCCTCCGTACGGCCCATGCATTCCTCCCTGTCTCTCGTTTTTAGATTAAATTACACTTGATTTGGTACCCGGTGGCGCGCTGGAGCTGGCCCCTTCCAGCGACTGCTCGGGGCTGGGGGAGGGTTTCAAAAGCAGCACAACCAGCTCCTGCTGCAGGGACAAAGGCGATTCCCTGACACCTTTTGGCCACGCAGGGGAAGGGGTTGTCACCCACAGCTGTGACAGAGGGATACAGGAACATGCTGGGAACGGGGATGCACAGCGACGGAGCGATGAGACGCCAGCTCAGCACAGAGAAGGAGCAGCTCCAGGGAGGCATCTCTGTCTTCAGCAGAAGCGTTTGGTCAGATCCTCAGCGTATGCAAAGTCCTGGGTTTATATATATATCGGTTAATTCCATCCCTGGGAATGTTCAAGGGCAGGTTGGACGGGGCTTGGAGCAACCTGGTCTGGTGGGAGGTTGGCACTGGAGGATCTTTAAGGTCCCTTCCAACCCAAACCATTCCATCATTTTGTGAAGAGGTTGCTGATGCAAACTCCATTCCTCGCTTGGGAGACTCCCCCGGGTCTGCAGCCCCGCTTGGCAGGGCTCAGTAAAACACCACCACTCAAAGGGAGAAGACACTTGTGACAATGAGGAACCAGAGGCCAGACACTCAGCATCCCGGAGCAGGGTGGAGGTTCCTGAGCGCTGTCCCTGCTCCGCAGGGCCTCAGAAAGCCAAGATTTTGTCAAATCAGATGTCAGCAAAGTGGGAAGATTTGTTTGAGAGCCCGAATGTACATCCCAGGTTTTTCCAGAGGAAGATACGTTTACTCTTTGGCGTGCGGGGCCCTCCAGCTCGCCTGGAGCCACTTTCATGTGTGAGCATGATTATGACTTCTAGGGACTAACGGCCCAAAATCGGACCAGGAGATGGAAACGGAGAAGTCAAGGGGGAACTAAGTATGGTCTTTCAGTTAATCCAGAGCTTCAGAGTGTTTCCTGTTTCCCAGGTGGTCTGCTGGGAGACCTGAGCTTGCCTGCGGAGTCAGCAGAACTGCCGGCCGGACTGGAAGAGTGCTGGGAAAAAACTGCAAGACTGGGGCTCGCAAATGAAGAAAACAGCCAGAAAGACGTGGGAAACCAAGAGGGTGGAGAGGAAAGGGGCCCAAGAAACCAGGAGGACGAGAGGCTCCAAGTCTATGCCTTCATCCAGCTCGAGCAAGCAGCAGCATGGAGGGGGGTGTCTGATGGGATGGGGCCGTGGGGAGGACAAAGGGGTCGGGGTTGCTTTCATCTCCCTCTCCGCTGTCCTGTCACGGCCACGTTTCCCAAAGGAACAGAGGTTTGAGGGAAAGAATGAAAAGCTGAGGGGAAACAGAGTCGCAGGCAGGCAAAATCCAGGCTGCTAAAATCAACTGCCCTTTTCCAGCTGTTTCAGCGCAATGATAGATGTTTCCAGGACAGGTTTTTGGGTCGACACTTCTGGGGATGGAAGCTGAAGCGGGGTCTGCCTCTTCTCCAGCATCTGAGGCAGGCAGAACCATTAGCCAGGTCCCCTGAATCTCCTTTTTTCCACACCAAAATGCTTTCACGTGCCTCCGGTGACTAAGTCTGGTGACCACAGAAGGATTTCTGCAACAATCCTACTGTCTGAGCAAGCCAGAAAGGTATGATAAGTAACCACTGTATCAGGACAACTCTGAACCGCTCAAATGCAGGGAACCAAGGTATTTCCAAAGCCAGACTAAATTTAAGTTGCCTTTTGACTGGTGCCTTTCTTGCATGTGGAATTTGCATGCAGCAAGATCCACCTTATATCAAATACCAACGCAAAGGCTAATTTAAATTCTTTTTATGCAAATAAGCAGTAGTATGGAACAGTAATAAATCTGGGAAACCACTGGAACGATGTTTAAGAGGACATACAGATTCTGGTCACACACCAGCAATTAGGAATCCCAAGAAGGAGAAAGTACCTGTCTTGGCCTTTATTGAATATTATTCTCAATTAGAATATTCATCATACACACAAGACAATTCCTTCATTCAAACTTCCATAGACATGTTCAAATTACATCATATCTGCAAAACAGAGAGATGGAAGTTATCATAACCTGTCTCTGAATAAAGCATTATTGAAACTATAAATGGTCCTGTCTGAAGCTTGCTGAAGTGCAGAAGCCTGACAGATGCTGCACAGAAATATGTCTGGCTGGATGATGTCTTCGGAAACAGCTTGCAGGAAAATGATCCCATTATGACTGAGGCTTTCCAAGCAGCCACCATGAATACCTAGCAGGAGGCAGAGGCACAGGGAGGGCCACCCGCAGCCCCATGAGGTGGTTCTGGAGATGCTGCTGGCCCCCGGGGGAGCGGGGTCCCCACCTGGAAGGCTGTCCAGTCGTGCCACCACCAGATTCCCCAGTTCAGAAGATGGTTAAGCCGTCAGGTGGGCAGCCCGCAAGTGTCTGCTGGCTGGAACCGAAGACGTGAGCTTGCCCTGTTGCTATTCATGGCTGGAAAAGCGGCGCTAGGTCTGCCAGGTGAGGAAACTCTGAGGTCAGCCTTTGCCTGAGGCTACCCCTCTGCACGGCACCGGGAGCAGAGCTCCCCTTCAGAAACCCTCCTGCCCCCGTCCCTTCCCAGTGATGCCAGCCAAGCTGCCAGGTGTTTTCTAATAACAGATCACACATTCCAGGCCAGAGGGATCCTCGCGCTCATCTGGCCTGTGTTAAGCAGGAGATCAGACCTGAGGGCTTTTCTGTGTCGGTTCCTGATCTAAACCCCGTGCCTGTGCTTGTCGTTTCGACAGGGCTCCTCTGTGATAAGGGCTCTGTTCCCCAGGAAGCAACCCGGGGACTCCTCACCTGCCCCTGCACGCCTTTTTCGGGATAATCTAACGAGACAGAGCTGCTGACATCTCTCCTCATTGCACACATTCTGCCGCAGCCTGAACTCAACCCAGGGTCCTCTCCCGGGGACCCCGCGGGGCTTCCCGCAGCCTCTCCGCGTGTGGACACCAGCCCCACGGCCAGTTCTCGGCTCCATCCCACCCCCTTCTGCCCTCTTTATCCCCCTCCTGCCCCCATTCTCCTCCCCCACGACGCTGTGCCAACCAGACCGAAACCCCCAGGGAGAAAAGGAGCTCAGGCTCCTTTCTCAAGAGCTTTTTTTAACACCTTTCCATCAGCCTGTCGATAATTTTGTCCATCGGCTGACAAACCTCTCGCAGTTCAGCTCGCCCTCCCTCTTCATCTTTTGCAAACTCTTGCCCAAACTTTTCTCCTCTGGAATATCCCCAGAGCATCAAATATGTGCAAAGTTGCTGCTAAGAGTCCAGGAAGGATCTCATCCAGCTCCTACGGGATGCTGCAGTGCATATATTGGCCGGCTCTTTAAAGGTCCAGTCTTGGTGGCCTTTCCGAGGGCTGTCAGAGAACATCCTCCTCAGGCAGGTTGCATTTTGGGCTGGACGGCAAGGAAACATTTTGCAAAGCAACTGCAGTGAAAACGAGAAGCGTTTGCTGAGCTCTTCCAAGGCTCTTCGCAGCCAAATGATCTCTCTCTGCAAGATCTCCACTCGCCCCCCCGAGGAGCCGGCGGTGCCAGCTCTTCTCGCCGCTTGCTGTATTTGCAAGCGCCTGCCTGCATTTTCCCATGCTGTTTTTCCTGCAGGCAGGACCTTCCTTACTGCTGGGAAAAGCCATGGGAACATTCTTCTGTGATTTCTGCAAATTTTTTAAATTTTTTTTTTTTTTTTTTGGTGAAATCCACAAGAAGTATAGCAGCGAGGCTGAGCACACACGACACCGTGAGCCCTGTTCCCAGGTTCTCTTGCACTTTCTGCACTCTCTTTCTCTGCCGTTCCCACTACACGTCCCTTGTCCCTTACAACGTCACCTTTCTGAACGAGGACCACTCGAGTGGCACCTGCGAGCACCGCCACGGCCACAGGCAACAAACAATACAAACAAACACCCATCCCTGCAGTTCAGCAACAAAACTCCATCACCAGCAGAAGGAATCAGATGAAAAGATTCCTTACCAGGCTTAGCCCTCAGAAGGGGGCACAGTGTCTTCAAAATATCCAGGTTTCCCCCCGGTACTTCACCCGTTCAATTTTGGTCAAATTAGCCGAGTTAGAAAAATGAACGGGGAAGAGTTTAGAAGGATGCGGCCGAAATAAGAAGCAATATTGATTGCCACCAAAAAGGCTTCATAAATCTCTCATGCTCTCTATCCATCCAGACCTGCCCCACTGAATTTCCCAACACTGCCTCTTCCTAAGGTGAACTTCAAATAAAAATTTGTTAGCGTGGACCAGTGGCTCGAAGAAATCCCAATCTCAGTGTGATACCCCTCGCTCCAGCCCCATAACCTCAGGCCCAACATGGGGGGCCACCATGCCCACCCCAAGATGCCTCTTGGTGCTGGTTTGGAGGGGAGCAGCCCCAAGAGGGTCTCACCCAGACAGGCCCCATGTTTTTGGGTGCCACGGGCTGGATTTTTGGGATGTCTTTGGCTCAGGCCCCACACAAGGGGTCCATCTGGAGAGCAGACGAGGGGTCTGAGCTGGGACCCCGCAAGCGGGGTGACATCACCAGCCACGACTGGAAAACTCCAGGATGACAATTGTGTTGCCATAGCAGCAATGTTCGTTTCTAGACCAATAAAACCAAACCCCAGAGTGGGGACAGGGATGGTGTTCCATGGGAGCCGGCAGCGGGACCCCCTCACAGACCTGGACATGGCTGGCTGCCAGGTCCCCTGCCCTGCCACCTCCAGGATGGGACAGCACATGCCACCCCCATGCTGTCCCCACACTGTCCCTATGCTGCTCCCCCAGCCCTATGGTAGCCAGAACTTGGGGGGACCCCCAGATCCAGCAGCTTTTGGGTCTTGTGGGATCCAGGGCCAGGCAACGGGTGCGGGTTCCCCTCGTGTGGAGGTGCCCAGAAAGAAAAGTAAAATTACTGAAAGATAAATCAATCCTGTGTCGCTCAAGGCAGGACAACAGCACACGTGGGCTGTGGGGGTAACACAGACCTTCCTGCTCCGTCCTCCACCAGCTCCAGGAGAAGTCATATAGCCCAAAGTATCAGATTTAGGATCCCAAATAAAGCTGAGACAATGTGCTTCAAGCAGAAATCACTGCCCTAGGGAAGGCTGCGGGACTTCTTGGACCAGCCAAAGAGGGAGACGTAAATCTGCTCAGCCATCAGCATCCTTGGCCCCCAGCACCGCCATCAACCCAGACCGCGGCGGTGGCAGCCTGTGGGCCACCAGCAAGGTGCCACCACGGCTGCTGAGTGCCAAAGCCCACGGGAACGGGTCCAGGCGAGCGCCGGGGCAGGGAGAGAGGAGCAACAAAGCTCTGCCACCCGCTCTGCGGGGTCACAAAGGGACCCCGGGGTGAGGGCACTGATCCTGCCCACCTCATACATCTCCCTTTGAACCGTCACCTCTCGCGGCAATTCATCTGGCTTCTGCAGAAATAAAAGGTATTGAGAAAAATCAATTATAATTCACTGTATCCTATGATTTTTAAAGGCAATTAAGGCTAAGACAAGGTAAGAGGTTAGCGAAATCTCTCATTCTTTAATATATTGTATTTTCTCATTAATTCTTTAATCTTGTGACAAATTCTCCCAGGCAGAGGGCCAGCTTCCTGCCCACTTGAACTCTGGCTGAGTTATGAATGAAGCAGGTGATGCCTCAGCCCCAACGGCCGGGCTGGAGCTAACAAACGGCATTTCCCCCTCCCCGTGCTCCCCAGCAGCGTGCTGGGAGGTGTGGTGGGACCCCCATGTGGGATTTCCCCATTGTGTCGTCCTTCTGACCCTCTGCCTGCAGAAGGAGAGGGGTTCTCCTGCCAAGTTCCTCAGCACAAGCGAGGGCTTGGGCAGAAGAAGCTTTCCTGGGGCACCAGACCTAAAAGCAGCGAGTAAAATATTCCCACACCAAAAAAAAAGAAGTCTCTACTCCCCAGAGTTCCACCCCTGCTCATTTGCACCAAAGAGTTAATAACTAAATTACTGCTAATTAGGGATACTATGAATGAGAACACATCACACTTCCGCTAATCACCAGTGTTTCTGTGTAATGCCTGGAAAATCAAAATTATTAATGAAGAAGTTATTTTGGAATTCAGAGTTTAATTCCGCAGATTCGGGGTAATGGCAGGCTGGTTTGCCAGCTAATTTTCACATCATAACATCAGAACCCCTTAATTAATAGTGAACTAATTAGAAAACGCTAACTTGGAGACGGCAGAAGAAGTTCCTTTGGTAACGAGAGGCCGGTGAGAACAAGGCAGCCGAGAGCCCTCCCGGTGCAGGGGACGCAGAAATGGGGATGGCATCTGCGGGGGACACACATGGGAGACGAGGGTCACCCTGTCCCCAGCCGAGGGACACCCTCCCAAAGCCCGGCAAGGGGGCACGAGGAAATTCTCCGTCCCAATTTTGAGCAACTTCAAAATCAGTTGTTCTTTGGAGGAGGCGCCACGAGGGTCTCTCTTTGGGAATATCTCCCTCAAAATAAGGGTGAAAAAAACTCAGCCCTGTGGGAGGCAGGCGCAACGTTAACGACCTGAACATTGACCTGCTTCCTTCTGCGTCCTAGTTATTAGGAATATTTTCCACCTCTCTGCCCAACGAAGCAGAGTTTCCCCTAAAAACGGCAAACGTGGCCCTTCATTCTACAGAAATTTATTACCGCGGAGTAAAAATGCTACTGTATCCCAAACATTGGCAAGAAAGCCGGGAGGCTCCGCTCCTGCCAGCTTTTAATAAGATACACATTGAAGCTGCGTGTTGCTCGCAAGTTGCATGTTTATTTAAACAAGAATTTCCAAGTGTTTGGGGACAGAGGTTGCTACAACAAGCCCTTATCATTAAAAACAATGGTGCTGAAACTTTCAGGAAGGAGAATTACAAATGGAGTCACTTCTGCAGAATAAATCACTGATAAACTTTCAGCACAACTAATTTTAACCCAGGAAGGAGGACTGCTGGATCTTAACTCTCTCCTAATGGATGTGCACACACTCCCGGGATGGTTTGGGACCTATTACGAGATGAAATGATTTATTTAGGGATTTCAAACGCTTTAAATAAATCTTTCTTTTAGTCTCTGAATTATGTATTTTTCTAGCAGAGCCAGAGATATGACGCTTTCTCGAGGTAACTCTCCGAGGCCAGGATTACCCAAACCTTTCCATTCGCCCCACGACAGACACCTCTCCTGCGACTTCCAAACAATGAAGTGCAGAAAAGGGGTGCTCAGGGACTGACACTCGCCTTCAGTGGCCACGATAAACGAAGCTTCTCAGCTTAATTGTGCCAGGGGGCAATGTCACACCCAATTAAACCATCGCAGGCACGAGGCCAGCGCAAGGGACGCTGCTCGGGCCACAGGGTGACACTTTCCCGTGTGAGGAAACATCATTTCTCAGGTTCTCAGCCTTATCCCGGCTCCCAAACACCACCCACACACCCGACGTGAGACACGGGAGATGGGTTTGTACACAAGCCTGGCATCATTGATGGCCACCAAAGACCTTACAAGGGGCAAGTTGGCCAGTGGGGGTGACAAGCCCAGGCACGGAGGTGGCAATTGCCATCAGGTCCTCAGTGCCCAGCACTAACCTGAGACACTTGGGGAGCATCCTGAGAGCATGGGCACACATTCTGCCATCGCAGCTTCACCCAGCACAACGACCTGCTGCTTGAGTCTCTAATTAAAGATAGAAACGTCCGACAGGGGCACATCCCACACTGGGGACCTGAGTCCATGGGGCTGAGGATCCAGTGACGCCCCAAGATGCCCAGGCTGGTCCTGCACGTCGTGAGGTTTGTGGTTTAGCCCCTCACCAGAGGAGGGATACAGGCCCTGGGTTCTTCTCAAAAGAGACTTTTGCTTTTCACACCTGAATCTCTGCCTGCAACCCCCGGAGACCCTCCTGCCCCCTCCCCGAGACCCTCCTGCCCACCACGGAGACCCTCAGGGGCGTCCCACTGGGAGGGAGCTGCACATGGCAGCATCCCGGGGGGAAGGCAGGAGCGTGGCCCTGATGGACACCATCTCTGGGACCAGCCCCGACCCCGCGGCAGGAGCCACGAAGGGTCCGGTTTAATGAGATCTGAAAGGTGCCGGGGCCGCGCGATGCTCGGGGGGTGGTGGCTGGCTGGGAAACCCCCACAGATGTCAGAGGGGGTGGGATCTCAGCCCACTGGCGTGTCAGGAAAGAGCTCACACACATGAATCCTTCCAGTTTGCAGCCCCATCCAGACCACCATGAGTTGCCAACCAAATTACAGGGATCCAAGCCCGTTCCCCCCGACCAATCTCTCAATCCCCACCATCGCTCGCCGGCGTCCCAGAGGTGGAAGGGGGAAAAGTCTTAATTCACTTTGCTCTAACTGATCTTAATGGGGCTTTGAATGTGGTGGCCACATACCAGATTAAAGCGGGAGGGTGATGCCGGCTCCAGAGCATCCTTCCTCTCATTTCACAGCCATCCTGGGCCACGAGCCACAGCCAGGCACCGGCCCCAGACCCAAGGAGCCAGAGGAGGAAGATAAGCCATCCTCTGCCGCGGTGCCTACAGAAAACTGCCGGGGCTCAGTAAATAAAAGGAGACTCTAAATATTATTTTTGGTAGGGATTTTGCGTATGAAAAAGTAAAACACCATAAATCAGGCACAATGCTACAATCAGCACATACTTGTGAATAAATGCATCCTGTAGTACATTTCAGCATAAATTATAGCCATTTGATTTAGGCTTTGCTGCACAAAGCCGTATTATTTAAATTCAGCCAGAATTGAGTCCACTCACATTGCTACACATTTATAAAACATATTCATGATTATTGTCATAAACTCCTGAGAACTGGCTGTTGAGAGTTATTTTGCCACATCATCATCTGTAGTAAACAAGACTTATTTTACATTTCTCTTTTCCTTCCCGACAACCTGCTGCAAAAGGCTGGGCAGAATTAATGCCGGGGTTCGGAGCAGGTTTCCTCCAGCCAGCGTCAAAGAGGAGCCGTCGAGGCAAACCTGTGCACGGCCAGAAGTTTGAGCTCTGCTACAAGAGCCTGTGTGATGGGTCCATCTCCCTCCCCCTCCTTTTCCACCCAAAAAAAATAATAATAAAAACTCCAGCTGGTCCAAGCACAAAGGCTTGGAGGAAAGGAGGGGACCCCTCCCTTCCTGGCAGGGAGCATCTCCAGGCAAAAAGGGGTTTATCGATAACGCAGAGAAGGATGACTGGGAATTAAAAGAGAAAAGTCGGGCTCTACGTGGCCAAAGTCTCCGTTTCCTGGGATTCTCTGCCAGGGCGGTGGGTCCTGCTGGGGGCTGGCTCTCCCAGTCTCTGCAGTAATTAGCAATTACTCTCGGCAGCACCCTGCTTCGCCCCGGCAAGCAGATCTCTCCTTGCTGAGTCAGCAGAGCCACCCGCGCCGCTCAGGAGAGGATCAGCCGGTGTCTCCGGCC
>JAOQGH010000005.1:30748004-30771331 GCA_025769975.1 Gallinago jamesoni
GAGGTGGTGGGGTCTCCTTCTCTGGAGACATTCAAACCCCACCTGGACACGTTCCTGTGCAACCTGCTCTGGGTGGACCTGCTTTGGAAGGGGGTTGGACTAGATGGTCTCCAGAGGTCCCTTCCAACCCCATAGCATTCTGTGATTCTGTGAAAAAGAGAGACAGACCCCCCACCATCTCCTCACCTCAGGAGGTTCAAAGGCACAAGCGCACTTTTCACGCCGCTGACTGGTAGCAGACCGAGTGGCAGCCCCTCCAGCAATTTTTTCACCCATAAAATCTTATCCCCACAGATTCCAGTGCCACCACTCCCACCCAGGGCTCTGTGGTGTGTCCCCCCCCACCGTGGGGCACAGGGCTCAGCTGGTCCCCTGGCCCCAGCCAGCTTTTGAGCCGCCCTCCAAGGGTTTTAGATCCGAGGACAGCGTGGGTCATGGCTCCGTTGCAAACATGTGTCCTGGACACTTGTGATGATTTTGGCAAGAGAAATGCCCTAAATATTTGTTCAAGAGTAGTGAGTGTCTTTGTCTGTCAGGCACAGAGAGACTTTTCTTCTGCGTCTGCTTAGCCATTTATACGTCTTTGTCGCTGCCAGTTGGAAGCTGCAGTTTGCAAACCAGGCCCTCCCAGAGCAGAATGAATTTTAATTCCGGCAGAGGAGAGTGCTGCCGAGCCCGAGCCCGAGCCCTCAAACTCACTTTTACGAGAGATGCTCGCCCCTCTCCCTCCCCTCACACTCCCACGGCAAGGTAGGGTCACCCTCCGAGCCCGTGCCTCTCCAGAGCCCCCCAGGACACCATGCCCTCCCTGGGGAGCTGCGAGCCGAGGCTCTGCTCCCCCTTCCCAAAGCCATTCCTCTGCTGCGAGGACGGAGCAGAGCACTCCTGGCCTTTCGGCAGAGCAATTTCCATCCTTCTGGCATTTTGAGCCCATAATCTAAGCTTCGCTCCTGGCTCAAAGTTTGAAGTAAATGGGCATTTCATTCTGAAAACAGCTAAGGGAGGAGGATCACATTCATATGTCTATCTAGTTAAATAGTTATAGTATTCCAAAGTATTATTGTGCTCCCAGAAACATGCTCCAGTGGCTTGTACTCTCCCACCTGGTGATAAAAGTCCTCTAATACGGTCCCTGCACAGGTTCCACCTCCTCAGGCTGGAGAACAGGATGCCAGGGAGACGGGGGGGGGGGGAACAACCCCCAGGTTTTTCAGAGATAGGCAGAGGCTGAAGATGACATCCCACCAACACCCAGCCAGTGCTCTCCCTTCAGAAGAGGCGCTGTCGATGGATGAGCTGCTCCTGCAGGCAGGGAGGGCAGGGGGAGGCTGGAGATGGGCAGGACAAGACAATTATTTGTACATTCTACGCTCTGGAGAGTTTTACTTATTTTATTGTCTGGCCCTTCAAACAGAGCTGTCAAAATAGAAAATCTCCCGACGATAAAAAATAGCCTGCAGAGGAGGTCCCGAGGTGTTCCTGGGTGAAACACGCTGGGAGTCACAGCCAGCTGGGGTCAGACCTGTCCCTGGTGTCACCCCCGGAGCTGCGCCCAACAATTAGTCTCTAGTGAAAAAATCAACCACAGAAGTTCAGATTTATTTATTTTATTTCCCCACCCCCCCACCCCCTTCCACTTCCACAGATCACCTTCTGCTCTGAACATGGAAACCATATGGCAGACAGGTCCTATCCCCTGCCAAGAAATTCCTGCTTGATGAGATCCCTGTAGCTATCGCTAAGGCTACATGGGCTCCCAGCAAGGGAGTTGGGTTTCTGCTTCAGACGAACCCCCCAAGTGACTCGGGGAGGAAGAGCGGGTCCGAGGTGCCAGGATTTGTGCTGTAGCTGTTGCCTGTTGAGACTAATTGCCCCCAGAGGGATTATTGTCACACTTAGATCTTCCTCTCCAGCCTCCCAGCTGATGGAGGCTGCGAAGCCAGCCCTGCTCCATTCTGCTGCCAGCAACAAGGGACTCCCTGGGATGGAGGCAGGGACCCAGCTTCAGACCCTCTTCTCCATCCAAGGGCCAGAGGTGGGAGGCACCGAGAGCACTTCCCCCTGCACTAGGGAGCTCACTCTGCACAAGGCAAACTTTTTTCCCCACGTACACGGTCGAGGCTTTGGAAACAGTGAGAGTTTTGCCTTCCCCAACTGGCAATCCAGTCACACGAGTGATTAGATTTAGAGACTAAGTTCCAAAATTCAACCACGTGTCGGGAAGCTTCATCTAAACACTGAACAAATCCATAGAATAGCCCAAGACGGGGAGGGATGATTGGGAGAGGTGGCAAAGCAGATAGTAAACTAGTTATAGATAGTAAATAGATAGCAGTTACTATAGATAGCAGATAGTAAACCACCCAGAGTCGAATTTTCCCAGGACACAGCCCCCACACAGCACCAGTCTTTATGGAGCCCGAAGGCTGCAATGCCACTGCCACCCCGCTTCATCCTCCTCAGCTGCAAGTACCATTCCTCACACTGGATTTTCCCCCAAAACCAGTGCTGATGTGGGAAGGAGCAATGTGGATGGAGCGACCGCCCTGCAAAAAGGCCATGGGATGGGACCTGACGCAGGGAGAGGCTGATGCCAGGGGATCAGCACAGGGGACAGGCTTTCATCTCCAGCCATGTCCAGTTCATGGGATGCTGGAGACACACATCCATCTGTCAGCAAAAAAATTATTTGCAAATACCAGCACCAGCAAGAAGGAATCATGAAGCAAAGCGATAACAAAGGAAGACACAACCTCTCCTCAGACACAGCCTCAACCTGAACCCAGGTCCTGCCTTGCTCCCCACAGACCTGATAGCCAGGAGCAGATCTGGGGGAGCCCACGGTCCCAGCTGGGCTGGAGAAAGGGCTGCTCATCCTGAGCCCCCCCTCCCCAGTTTGAGAGGGATGCCCACGAGGCCAGGCACTGGCCCTCAGCTCCTCGGGGACAGCCAGCACACCAAAACGAACAGCAATGTCCCCTGAGAGTGAAAGCAGACCTGGGGGGCAGGTCCTGGCCCCCACGGCAGCAATACCAGGGTCCAGTCTGAGGTCACACCAATGGCAACTGGACCCAGCATGGAGCTGGGGAAGCGTCCCAGCACCGCTGGGCCATTTGGGTGACTCAGAGCTTTGCAGGAGCATCCCATCCCCAGGGGCTGGGGACCCCCATCTCACTTTTTTGGGGGGGGGGGTGTTACCTCTCCTTTAGCTCCTTGGTGACACATCGCATTGACTTGAGACCATCAAACCAGGAGATGCGCAGCTCTGCCCTCACTGCTTACAAAACCACCCATCCCCAGGTCAGCTGCAGACACTACCAGCAAAGGTTTTTACCATCACTGTTGTTAAAATCGCACATTAAATCATGTCAGAACGCTCCTCGGGAGCTCCGCAGGGCGCGACACTGCCATTAATGACCATACTTTGAAATCTGTCATTA
This sequence comes from Gallinago jamesoni, assembly GCA_025769975.1. Taxonomy (NCBI): domain Eukaryota; kingdom Metazoa; phylum Chordata; class Aves; order Charadriiformes; family Scolopacidae; genus Gallinago; species Gallinago jamesoni. Next base: position 30,751,445 of record JAOQGH010000005.1, read on the forward strand.
AGTCAATTTTTAATCCAGATAATACGTGTTATTACCTACAGGTTCTCTGGGCAAAATGTCAAACACCTTCAAAAAAAAAAACAAAACCTGAAACACACAGCACCAACTGCCTTACGCTTCCTTACCAGGCCCACAATTTGATCATACTGGGCTATTCATCTGGTTTTTTTCCAGCCCCATCAAAAGCTGCCAGACCCTGCGTTTGCACAGCACCGTCAGACCAGCAAGGGGATGTGTGCACAGTGTTTGGCCTCTGTTTTAATTAGCTGATTAATCCTGCAATGGACTCGGAGCTTCTGCCCCTTTCCCAAGGGGATGGCATCTCCCCAGGGTGTGGGACATGCTCCCTCCACGTGTGGCCCTCACACGCACCGCGGTGAAAGCAGGGTGTAAAATGGAGTTAAATAGCACAGGTGGAGAAATATTTCAAGAATATAAGCTCTGTAGAAACTATGGGGCTGGGGCAAACCCTGTTCCTTTGGCCCCAAGCTCCCCACCAGCAGCATCGCTGCCAGCGGTCCCCAAGAACCATGCAGAGGGGCATCCTGGCCAAAAAAAAAGGGGAATAAGCAGAATTTACTCCAAATTCTTGAGGCTCTTCTCTGTGCTGAAGATACAGTTATTATCTCTGCCAAAACTCCCGGGTTTATTAACCCTGATGCCTCTAGCACAGCTTTCCCTCCTTCCCAGTAAAGGTGGGCGAGTGCTGGGGTGCTGCTGGTTGTCCAGGGCCAAACCACTGCTCTGTGCTGGCGTACAGGGAGCCAGCAAACACCACGCTCATCAAATTAATTACCATTACACCAAACACCAATTCTGCCGGCTGCAGTTCCTGGGAATGAGGGTGTCCCCCCATTCGCCACTTTAGGGGGAAAAGGTGGACTTCTGCATCATACAAGCGACTCATATTTTAACAGGAAAAATTGGTTTGTTTGGTTTTTTTTTTTTATCCAGAATTTCTGAATGCATTTGCTGTCATTTGCCAGGGTCTAAGCTGTCATCCTTCTGGTCACCAGTGGGACACCACCTCGTTTTCCCTGCCCTGCCTCAGGCAGCACCTGGTGCCATCCAGTTGCTCTCCCCAATGACATCTGTGGGTCCATAGCACAGAGACCCCAGCCTGGTGCTCTCACCAGAGGGTCTGTGCCACGTCCTTCCTCCTCTCCCTCTCCCCACAGAGGCTACGTCACTGTCAGGATGGATTTTGGGGGGTTCCCTGTGCTCAGGGCAGGGCCAGGCTGCAGATGGACCCGTCTGCAGCATCTTCTAGGGGTCTCGTGGCCACGGTGCGGGATGCAGTCACCCTCCCCATCCCAGTTCTCCCCGAGAGGGCCAGCAGGACCACATTTCTTGAAGAGCTGGGAAGAAAATCAGCGAACGCAGCACAGTCAAAACAGATTCTGGCGGAGCCTGCGCCATCCTGAAGTGAATATTACTTGGGACTAAATTGTTTTCCTTATCTAGCAGTTTGTCCTGAGGAGCTGGACGTAGCCTCCCAGCGAACCCAATAAGTCTTTCGGTTTGACTGGAAACTCCGCATTTTTCCTTTTTAGAAAAATGTCACAGACATTCCTCCGTTTCATTACTCTCTGCTGCTTCTCCTTTCCCTCCTATTAAAGCTCCAGCGAGGGGCGGCTGAGCCGAGCGCCAGCTCGGAGCTGGACACAGGCCCAGACTGTCTGGACGTGGCTCAACAGTGGAAAGACCTATTGTTTTGCTTGGCAGGCTACTGGTATTTTTCCTTATGCCCAGAAAGGCTGCGCCAATTTACAGCCCGTGACCTGGGGAGGGGGAGGAAGAGCCAGACTTGGCGTCCCACCCTTTTCCCCTCCAGTAATCTCTGTCCACTGGGGCACCGCATGCCCTCCCACCGGGCAGGGAGCATCATCCTGAAAATAAACTCCTGTACCCAGAGGGGCCGTCCTCCCCTTCCCACCCCCTCCCAGGTATCCTGTGCCCCCTCCCTCGGGTTTATCATATGGACGGGATCTGATCCTGGCCATCACCCCAGGGAGCAGGGTCGCCTCCCCGGCTCCAGAGCAACCTCCCCGAGCCCTTCCCATGCTCTCGGGGCCACCCCGGTCCCCTGGGCGCCCCGGGGGATGGCTGGCATGTCCTGCTCCTGCCTGGACCGAAATCCCACCAGCACACACACACACACACCCCCATTGATGCTATCTCGGTACTTCCAGCGCCAGGGCGAGCAGGAAGCACGGGGCTGTGGGAAAACTAAACAAGGAAGTTGGCCGAGGTTTCTCGCGCCACCGAGCAGGTTTGGTGCCTGCTCATGGAAAGCCTTGGGCACAAGTTCAGGTCAGGACTTGCCTTATCATGAATTGTTTCTTCCCAGCCCCAATGGCATCGGCCACTTCCACTGTCCTGCTCCTACAGCATCCACAGCCCCACACCGGGGGTCCCAAGATAAAGCTTGTCCCTAACTGCCACCCCACCATGTGCCACAGCAGTCTTTCCCACCCCGCATCAAAGTCAAGGGGGGATCTTTGGGCAGTTTCCATGATGGGACCAGCACAGGAGCTCTTTCCCTCCTCATCCCTTGAGCCAGCACCTGGTTAGATGATCTGAACTAGATGATCTTAAAAGATCCCTTCCAACCTAGGTGATTCTGTGATCTGTGTGACCAGCTGTCAGCAGAAGCATCTACAGCATCTACAAATCTTCCAGGGCATGAGAATAGGGAAAAAACTCAACATTTCATCAAGGACTTGCTCCTGAGCCCTCTAAGACTCTCCTCACCCCGACTCCTGAATCACCATTTACCTTCCTAAGACAGGAATCTCTGCAGTGCTTTGGAAGACTGTACAGTTCAGCAAAATACTCTACAGTTCTGCACTTCAGCAGCAGGTCTCCTCCCCGGGGCTGGGGGAGGTTTCCAGGCCTGCCCTTCGGTCCATCGGCTGGGACAATACTCAAAAAAGGAAAGAAAAGAAAAAAAAAAAAAAAAAAGGAGTAAAGCAGAGGGCTTGTTCAGTTCATGCATCCCTCCAGCTTTTCATATTAATTACTCTTCTTTCCTCCTGGGCCTCTGCTTGCCAAACGCTTTGTGCCACAAGCCAGGCTGTGCTGGGGGGAGCAGCAGGGAAAGAGAAGCCTCCTGAGCTCAAACTGCCCCTTGCCCCCTGTCCTGCGGTGGGCATTGGTTCACAAAATCTGGGTTTAACGATGAGAAGAGCAAGCGTGAACCCACGCCAAGCCCTGGGAGAAGTCCATCTGTCCTCACCACCTCCAGCCAGAGCCCAAGGAGAGAAAACCCTGTCGCACACACACATGTAGGGCAGAGGGGTCGTGTCCACTCCTGAATGTCCTCTCAGGAGCAAGGCAGATGCCTGCAGCCCAGTCCCCATCCAGCCCAGGGTGCAAACTGCCATGGCCAAAGCCAACAGTTGGCCATGCCCAGGCTGTGGGACCACCAAGTCTGCTCAATGTGCAAAGAAATACAGATTCATTGGTTCCTCTCTGTTTTTTTTCAAGGGCAGAGCAGGAGGACGCAATCCAGACTAGGAGATGGCAGAGCAGTTGTAAGAACAAATCTCATCCTGCAAGTGTCCCGTCTGATTTTATACTGGAAATGGTATATAGATATATATAAATATAGATATATATAAAAATTATATATATATATATATATATATATACTGGAAATCCAACAAATGCAAACCAACTACAGCAAAGCAGCACCAGCAGACAGAGCCGACTGCCTCAGAGCTTCAGCTGAGGGCTGATTCCAAATTTTCATCCACGGTAGCATCCAGCAATCACCCTGGTCCTCAGAAGCTGCATTTGAAAGCCCTGATCTTTGGGCGAGTCTCTTGGAGAGCACTTTCCACCACGCGAAGACAAACGTGGCAGGTCTTCAAAACCGGCCAAATATTTAGGAGGATGATGACAACAAACACTAATTATTGCTCACGTTCTGTATTCCATCTACCACATTTCCACAAGCTGCACACAACCCCCCCCCCACAACAGTCTCAGATGGAGACTTCCATGACCACAGATATGGATGGAAAGGACGGGAAGCTGAGCGACAACGGGGCTAATCAGAAAGGAAATGGCCCTTGTAACTCAGCCAAGTCAAACCCTGATTGTCTCTCGGCCTTAAAGTGCTGCTGAAGCAGGAAAGCTTTTTAAGAGCACACGCAGTAATTGTCTCGCCAGCAGAAAGGTGCTGGGCTTTCCTCCTCGGCTTTGGATGGGACACAGCAGGACACAATACACAGCTGCCATCAGAGGCCACAGCACGGTGACCGGCACCCGCTAGAGAGCTCATCTCTCACCTCTGCTAATTGCGAGTCCCCCGGGGGTCTCCTGAAGAGACTGTCCTGTGAGCCCTAGGAGGTCACTCGGGGGAGGGCAGGACACCCCAGCGGGGCTGGGTGTCAGTTCTCAGGGGTTGCCAACTCTTCCAGCTGGCCCTTTCAGAGGTGATTATTCATCTTCCCGGCCTCCCCGTCACACCTCGCGGTGGCAGGACTGCGGAGCTGCTCTTGGCGTTCCCATCTCTATTATTGCTGGCCAGGAACGCAGCTCCCAGTCTGGCCCCTGCCCCTGCCTTTGACTCCTGAGAGAGAGGAGGCTCCTGCCGGGGACGGCTCCAGCTGCGGCAAAGAAAATACTTCGGAGGGGTTGTTTTCTCCAAATCTTGTCTATTGCCAGTTATTTTGATACCGCGAGTCATCCCTGCGACGGGGAGGGAGAGGCCTCCCTTCCCTTGCAGAGGATATCCACGCTTTGTTGGGAGGCTGATGGGCGCCAGAGGGGACCTCATGGAAAGCGGGTCGAGGGCTGCTCCTCTAATCAGGGAGGTCCTTCCTGACTCTCTTTCAAAGCATTTTCCAAGGAAACTGGATGTGCCGCCTGGATGACTCGCACGAGACGTTTCGCTGGCTTTGGAGGCGGAGAGCTCCGCAAGAGGGAAGGGGTCGGACATTTCTTGTCCTCCTAGCTAATTCCCTTCCAGTGATTCAGTTCTGCCCAGAAGGTACAGGCAAGCCCAGAAGAGTTGAGGACGCTTTCAGCTGCAAGCCCCAAGTCTTTCATCACTATTGCAGGTGAAATTCCACCTACAAACCCCCAGCAGCCAGAGAGCTGCCCGGAGGACCCTGTTGTCACACAAGCCCTGGGCTCAGGCAGCCTGTTGGGTGGCAAACAGGAGACAGCCCCAGGGATTGTCCTTGTCGGTGCTCTCCTGGGCAGCCGTGGAGCTGAGGAGGGGATGCAGGACACCAGAAGGAAATTCTTTACAGTGAGGGTGGTGAGGCACTGGAACAGGTTGCCCAGGGAAGTCATGGATGCCCCATCCCTGGAGGGGTTCAAGGCCAGGCTGGATGGGGCTTGGAGCAACCTGCTCTGGTGGGAGGTGTCCCTGCCCAGGGCAGGGGGGTTGGAACTGGATGAGCTTTAAGGTCCTTTCCAACTCAAACAAATGATTGATTCTATGATTCTGTGATTCTCAGCTTAAGGACTTTGAAATGGGGGAAGAAAGAGTCCCATTTATGCCAGGTTTCCAGCTCAAGCCTTCGCCACAGCTCTTGGTCTGCTCAGCGTGGCCAGGATGGAGAGAGGAGCTGGAGCCTCCAGGGGGGAGGAGATGGCTACTGAGCACTCAGCCCCCCACCACCACACAGCTTGGGCAAGCCACCCCACTGCACCTCGGGGTGCTTGTGCCCGGGACCCCCTCCCTGGACTCTGGGGAGTCCCCTCACCCAGGTCACAGCACCCTGCTTAGCACATCCCACCTTTGCGCTTGTCACCTCCGCCTCCCAGGACACGGGGTGTGCACGGCGTCCTGCTGCCTTCGCCCCGGCCCCGCGGGGGCAGGAGGAGACCAGGCGGCTCCTGACCTGCCGGCAGCTCCCCGGTTCCCTGCCAAGCAAAGAGTTAAGGGGCTGGGAGGAGAGCATCCAGCCACAACACGCCTGGCAGTGCTGGAGGAGCGTGACTAACGAGGCACAGCCGCTGGTAACCCAGCCCATCCCACCAACACCCCAACACGGGGCAAGGCGCCGCCAGCGCCCAGCCAGTGCCAACACGCTGATTTGGGGTAATTGCTCCAGAAACGGGATAAATAAGGAAGCGACAGAGAAGCCAAGGGCACCAGGCATGAGTAAACCCCCATCTCGCAGAGCTGCTAACTTCATTACCCGTGACGATTTGCCCTGCGGCCGGTCGTTTCAGACACACCAAGGGGGACGCACAGTCTGGAGTTGGGCTCCTCTCAGCTGAGCCACACCATCCCGTCTGCTGCGGCCACCGAGGGAGCTCTCCCAGGGACCACCGGTTTGGCCGGTGACAAAGGATTTCAACCCCCCGTTTGGAGAAGCAACACCACAAACACAGTTTTCTTGTTCACCCACCAGGTGAGGGTCACACATCTCTAAGGGGAGAGTCCCTGGTGCTTGGTCACAGGGTTTGCCCTGACCTGATGTCAAAACATGATTCCCCGCTCAGGAAAACCCTAAAGGGTTGAGCTGCTCCATGGGGACAGGTCTGTCACAGACCCAGAGCAGGCTGGGGTCAGACATCTCCGTTACCTGCAAAACCCAACTGCTCTTCATCACCACACCCAAGTAGAACCTCCCTGGGAACAAAGGATCTTTACATTTCAGCCCCAGGTTTTTTGTCTGGGCGTTCTGGGAGGTCAGCTGTAGCATCCAGAAAAAAAATGATTAGCACAAAGAAATGCTGTAAGTATAGTCATACGTACACACAGGAAAACAAATTGTGATTTTCAACATTGAAGATCAAATAATATTCCAGTTACAGCTAATTACACACCCCACGAGAACATCACAGGGAGTGATGGCATTCCAACATCTTTTTTTCCCTGATTTATAGTGTGCATCAGGATTTCAAGCCCAACTTTATCATTTGCTGCATTATCTTCTCCTTGCCATTATTTAAAGGTATTCTGCACAGGGTGTGACTTCAGTGTCTGCGGAAAAACAGTGACAAGGGTGAACCCAGCCACCTGCGTGGCACCAACCGGAGGCCACAGCTAATGGCTTTGAACACTGATGTGAGATGTGCTTTCATAGGCTCCTAGAAATTTATGCCAGAAGGCATCAGTAGATCATACTGTCTCATTTTCAATATACCACAGGCTTTTCTGTTTTAACCAGTTTGCCCTGCATTGAGCCAAACAGCTTCTTTGGCCAAGACGCCTTTCAGAGAAGCATCAATCTTGGTTTGAAGATGTCAGTTTGGAGCATTTGCCACTTCCCTTGGACTTTCCTTCCAGCATTTAATCCCCGCACTGTGGGGTTACTTACACCCTTCCCTTTAAATCAGCTCTTAGTCTGCTCCGTGATGAACTGAGCAGCCTGAGCTTTGTGAGCTGCACGGAAAGACATTTTTCCACAGCAGGTCCCCCAGCCCAGGAGCGTTTCTCCCCCCAGACTGCTTCATCATGGTGCTGTTTGGACCACAAGATGGCTTAATCTTCCCAGCCAGAACTGCTCTAGAGATAATAGGTCAAGGTCAATGCCAGCAGGAAGATCTCACTCATGGTGGGGAGGGCAAACGAGCCCCCAAAACTTCATTAGTCGCAGCCTCCAAACCATCCACACCAGGGACCGTCCTTCCCACCCTGGGTTTGGAAACCAGCAACAACTAAGTGTGAGTAATATAACAGCATTGACCAGCATGAGGCCTCAGAAGAATTTGGGGGTGGAAGGAGCAACGTGAGGGCATCGGATGAGTTTCCCCATGCCAGCACGAGCAGGAACAGCGCTGTCCCATTCCAGAGACATGGAGACAAGCTCATTAGAAAAAACACACTCCTGTTCCCTTGTCTCCATCATCTGCCCTGCTCTCCCCGTACTCAGCCACGTTGGCTCCACGTGCTTGCTCCTCTGCAGAGGGTTCACTCTGCTCAGACCCCCCCTCCAAGAGGTCCACCCCAGTGTGGCTGAGCTCCTGTAAACCAAAGGAGCTCCTGTAAAACAAAGCAAGAGGCAGCTAAAGACTGAGGTGGGACCGCGTGCCCATCACATAGCGTATCTCTAAGCTCATGAGCAGCCAAAGGTTTGTGTGACAGTCCCACCATCACCCCTGCCCGGCTGTGGGGACATCACAGGAGCTGGGACAGACCCAACTGGGGCAGCACCAACACCTTTTGCCCAGCTCCCGCAGCCCCGCTTGGCAGCTCACGCGCCGTCCCACAGGAAGGCTGAACTGATTGATTTAAAAGAATTACAAGGGCTCTGTGGAAATGATTTGTTACCAATTAAGGCGGAAGTCAATTAAGGCAATTGGTACAGGTTAAAGAAAAAATGGCCTAAAATTCCTAATTGACGGGGGGGGGTGTGGGATGGAGGGGGGGTGGGGGGGAGAGAACAGAGTACAGTCTTCCCGAAGCTCTGTATTAACCAAAGAACGAGGATGCTGTGAGGTTTCATGAGTTCATTGCGTTTATGACCAGGAGCACAGACCCCCAGAGGTTTTTGCTGTCCAGACGAATGGCTCAAGAAGGATATTGCATATCATCACTTGACTCCCGACTGCTTTAAATTCCCTCTATTGCCATTTTCTCCCGTTCTTTGGGTCAGCTTTATCTGGACTCTGACGTTCGTAGGCGAGTTTTCACGCACAAGCGAGGTACAGCAGCACACACCTCTCACACCCACCCATCCAAACAAACAATGTCCATCCTTACAATCCCAGGCACACCCAGCTCAGGAAACCCCAAGCTAAAAATATTTGGAGGCTGGAAATATCCTCAGACATCAAACACCTCTGCTCACCCAGCTCCTGCTCTGCCTGGCACGGGCTTCTTCTGGCCACTGCTCTCACTGGCCTTCCCTTGGGGACAAGTATCAGCCCATGCCATGCAGACCAAGCACCCGTCAGAGGAGCGAGAAGCTGCAGAGGCGCCAGGGAATAAAGGGGTGAGGGCCAAAGAGTCAAAAAAAAGCAAAGATAGGGAGGTGGAGGTAGTGCTGCGGAGAGACATCCTCACCACTCCCAGCCAAGATGTGAGGAAAGGCTGGAGAGTGGGATGCTCCCAGTGATGGTGGGACCAGGGTCCCACAGATGCTCCCAGGAGCACCCTAAGTCTCCCAGACCTCTCTGGAGCCAGGGTCAGCAGCACAGCCACAGGGAGGGGAGCAAAGCAGTCCCACATGCTGGTGGGGCAACACTTCAAAATCACTCCATGGTGCTGGATGAGCTCCCGGTGCAACTCATCCTTAGTGCTGGGGGAGAAGGTGGCAATGCTGTCCATGAGTGACTGGGACCACCTGTCACCGATGCCCCAGGGCTGGACAGCCATCCCATCCATGAGCAAGCTGCCCGTGTACCACCAGCATGATGCTAGACTTTGATGGCCAGCAGAGGCATCTGTAGCTTGCCAACCGCTGTGTGAGCGGGTGGTTGCACCTTAACCTCCTCTATGGTCTCTACAAACCATCTGCCAAGCACCTCCATCACCACCTCTGACCTCCACCTCCTACCCCGAGGAGCTCTGCTCCCACAGGTCCCAGCACACCCATCCATCACAGGATCCTGTGGCCCTTTGCAGGAATAACTCCGATGTGCTGCAGCCTTCAGATGGGGCTAAATCACTTGCCTTGTATGAAGGATGCCTTCCTTGGTGACATTTTAAACACTGTTTTTAAGGTGCATATTGCCCAGCTGGAAATGAGAATCCATCAGGCAATAGCATCTATCGTAGGTCCCGGTCAGTAAGTGGAAAGAATTGGGGTTTATGGCTCAATAAATCAGAGAACTTTCAATTAGATGAGTAGCTTAATTACTCTGCTGGATTTAGCATCCTACCTCTTTTGTAAGATCATATTCTTTTAATGGCAACACAGCAGTTACACAAGAGCCTGACAAATTATGCTTCATTCCTTTCTATTCAGCATCCAAACTAAAGCAGATGGGACACCACATCTTAAATTCATGAAATTACTCTTAGCATCCAACTTCCTTTTAACTTTCTGTAGATTATTCAAAATAAATGGCATCCCATGAATCCCCTCTTCCACTGGGCAGAGGATTGGCTTCGCTTTCGAGAGTCTCTCTAAGCAGAAACACACACTGAATAAAAAAAAAAAAGTGAGATAAGCACACATTTACTGATGGGCATTGGGGTCCTCCTGTGGGACCAGACTCCTGATGTGTAGACTCCTGGTCAGAGGAGCCACCAGATTCCCTGGCTGGCCCTGGGACAGCATGTATGTGTCCCTGCCACCTCCCATCACAAAGCTCCTCCAAACCCAGGTGAACAGGGCACGGTGTGGGCGAGCTAAATCAAAAGGAAGGCTGTAAGAGGTGACCCGGCTTCACCAAACACTGTCACCTGAAATGCGTCTGCTTGCAAGGAGCTCAGCATACTTCCAGTCCCGGTGTCACCACGGCAGAGCGATAAATGACATCATCCCAAAATACAGCACTAGGAGACGGTGAGAAACAGCCAGTTCCTTAAAAACACCCCAATGTCAGATTTGTCTGTTAGAGCATCACCACATCCCCATGGGTCACCCAATACAGGTGGCACAGGAACTGGCAGGGATGGGTGAAGATGCATCCCGTGCTGTGGCCCCAAATAAAGGCAATTTTAGAAGCATTTTTCTAGATCTCAACTGCATGTACCAAACAGCCAGGATGTCACCTTGTCCCTTACACTCGCTGCAGCGAGTGCCCATCCCTCCATCTGGTGGCCATGGGAGGGCAGGGGTGGCCAGAGGAGCAGAGGTGACACCAGCAAGCCTCAGCAGCCCCAGAGCAGTGACATGCAGGTTGTCCCCACAGCACACCCAGTCACTCAGGTTCAAGAACAAACATCTGCCGGTCCTGACTGTCCCCAGCAAAACACCCTGGTGTAGTTTCTAATCACCCTGAGCTCGCACTGCACAAACCTTTAGTGGGTTCACAGTGTGAGGAGCCCCTTCTGAGCACGTTCCCCCGTGTTACATAAAGGCTGCAGCTGAGATGAGGCTGGAAGCCCATCTTTCCCAAGCAAGTCTGGGCCGGCAGCTGGCAGAAAGCTCTGCTGTGCCATAAGCAGCAGGCTGGCATTTCCCCCCCACCCCAGCAGCCATGGGGCAGACTGGGCGATGGGAGGGGACGGGCCACCCATCACAGTGCTAAGAAATTATAATTACTTCCCAGATTTTAAATGTGGCTGCAGAGGTATCACTGATAACTTGCACTTTTCAAACACCCTAAACTTTCCACAACCAGTTTCTGGTCTACCTGTCCCACCTCTTTTCCAGTCAGGTACCAGTACAGCACAAGCTGCCTGTGGTATAGGCTGCTTTCGATAAAAATTAAACTGTTCACAATATTTTCCAGGGGTGGAGCAGTTCCTGTGTCCTGCAATGACCAGGTCTCAGGGCAGGTAACCAGAACATCCACCCATGGTGGGGGACCGCTTCCTGCTGTTCTCCAGCTCTCGCTCTTTGCATGGGATTGGGACACTTCACAAGACCTAAGTGGAGATATTGGAGAGATCAGACCCCCACGTAACTTTAGCAGCCTCCCAAAAAAAAAAAAAAAAAAAAAAATTAATAATCTCTGCAAAGCTTTCACCCAGCACAGCACCAAGGATCAGTGACGTCCCCATGTCCAGAGGAGAGGAGAGCTGCGCTGCTGTCAAGGAATGGGCACATTTACAAACCAGTTGGAGCCCCCACTGGCACGTACAGCTCCCAGCAGCCCTCGAAACAGGGATGTCTTTGGCTGAGGAGGTGTTTGCCAGCACACAAACTAATCATTTACATCCACATAAATATTGCCAAAGAGCCGGGAGATAAACAAACACAGCTTTTGACACAAAATAGACCAGACATTTCTCACCCGGGTCCGAGTGCTAAAGGCCTGGCAGGCAGAGAACGGCAGCGGGACCCACCAGCAAACCCAGCCCAGCCCCGGGTGAGCATCCCACCAGCAGGAACTTCAGGAGAAAAAAATCAGCAAGGTGTTTGGGGAGAAGAGACCGCCTTAAATTTTCCCAGAGGATCTTCTGGCAGCCATCCTGCTCAGCAATTTGAGGTTATAAAATTTTACTGGGGGAGCAGGAAAGCTCCTGACTGCCATGGAGTCTCCCTGGGTGAGGGCTGCAGAACAAACCCTGAGCCCTCCCTGCACGGCACTGCCCTGTTACAGCACGAGCTAATTTAATTGCTGATGGGTGCCAGGGACACGGGGCTGGCACAAACAAGGCTGCAAGGCCCCACTTGACTTTACATGTCCTGCTCCGGGGGTGCCAGAACACGCACAGCTCCCAGGGCTGGGCACGTGGCACAGCAAAACAACCAGGGTAATCTCCAGCAGAGCAGCAAGAGGTGCCTCTGTCGGGCACAAATACCACCTAAAACTGGTTAGCAGCTTGTGGAAGCGAGATGGAGGGATTTAAACCAGCCTGGTAGTGCTGGCAGGAAGGTGCATGGTGCCTAGAGGAGCTCAGACCTTGCAGCTGGGCATCCAGAACCACCCACTGTGCCTGAACATCTCGACCTGTGGTTGTGACTCATCCCTCCACACACCATCAGCCAAGAGGAACAGCCCAGGAACGTCTGTGGGATGCACCAGTCTCAGGGGAAGCTTTGGCAATGGGTGAAAAACGCATCTTTATCTCCTCTTCACTTCCGAAGAGTTTTCATTCCGGGGTTTTAATTAAAAGAGAGCCCTTCCCATACTCTAAACGGGCCGATCCACGCGGTGACTCCCCTTCTCCCCGTTGCACCTCCTGAGTTATGGATCTTTCACGCTCATAAAAGATAATCACCCTTCATGGGTGAAGTAGCCTCTATTTATACCACGGCAGCAGCAGGATTGATAGACTGTGCAATTAAAACAGGAGCTGCAGCAGAAGGGCTGGGCGCAATTCCTTTTCAAGGGAAAAAAATCCGCTATTATTTTTATCCTTTGGGTAAAAGTTGAAGTGTCAAAGGCTTCATCCCAAAGCTTAGCCACGGCGGGAGGTTCGAACTGGTCCCACATTCCCTGCTGGGTTTCCCCCCCCCCCCCAGTGCCGTTGATTCACTAGAAATGCATCCTGCCCACCCAGCAGTGCCCTGTGCCCGCACAGCTCCCGCAACCAGCAGCGCCCAGGGCTTTCCAGCAAACACCCCGGGCTCCCCAGGGCTGCTCCCAGCACCAAGAAAACCTGAGCCTTTCTTCCCCCTTTCCCACATAGGGAGGGTTGTTTTTTTTTTTTAACCAAACCGGGATGCACATTTGCAGCGTGCAAGCTCCGGGTACCGGAGCGCGGTACCCTGTAGGACCACCGGGGTGGCCGGTAGCCCTCCCCCCCGGCAGCCCTGGTCCTCTCCCACCAAGCCCCGGCTCTGCAGGGGGGGGGGTGGAGGTGGGGGGGGGGCATTATTTACCTTGTTAATTTCCGAGGGAGGCGTTTTAATTGCTTGAAATCACTGCTGGGAAAACCGGAGTGGTCAACAATCCAGCAGGCTGATTTACCACCCGGTGCCCCCCCGCTGCGAGCCGGCAAATCAGCCCCGCCACGAGATTCATTATTATTGATGAACTTTTGCGGGGGTGGCTAATTAGCCGCGAGCTCACGTCCCGTCCCGTCCCCCCCCGCCCCGGCATCGCCGCGGCGACGGGTGCAGGTCCCCGCTGCCCCAGGACCGGGGGGGGGGGGACCCTCACAGTACAAGGGGTGAGCAGCCCCCACCTCTCTGCCACCCCGATGTCCCCACCGAGGGGATGCCGCAACCGGCCAACCCCGGCTCAGCCTCCCGGGGCCGGGCTCCCGCAGGCACCGAGCGCTGCCCGGTAAACGGTATTTATCACTGCCATTAGGAGGTTATTTAAAAGAAATCTTCTTTTTGAATGGGGCTACGGAGCGAGAAACTCCCTTTGTGTTTATCTCCTACACCATTAAGCGGAACCGCATTAGCGTTTCCACAAACGCCTTAATTACTGCTGGTCCCAGTTTGCTCCCAGGGCCAGGGACACAGGGGGAGCACTGGGGCTGCTCCACGCTCAGGGACCACACGGGTTCCCGGAGCGTGTGGGGACCACAGGGTCAGGGAGCGGAGCCAAGGGCTGACGACCACGCAACAGGTCACCTGGATCCCATCCCATCACCTGGATGAGGCTGAGGCACCTCCAGTGACCACGGGAGCATCTGGAGCATCCCTGGGGCCAGCAGCTGGTGGAGGGAGATGCTGAGGAGCCAGCACAGCTCTGCTTCCCCTCCTGGCCCAAGTGGTACCCCGTTCCTAGAGGCAGCGAGGCACAGGCTCGAAGGTGAGGGGCTGGGGAAGGATGCTCCAGCACATCCCAGCCCCACTCATGGGCCAGGATGGTGGAGAAGGCTGCACCTTCCCCAGAATGCAGGGGGACATCTGCGTGGGGGAGTAAAGCCACCCAAGGAGCAAAGTCTTCCAGTATAGACCCGTATTTAAACAAAAGCAGTGAGGGAAGGGGGTGGCTTTGCATTTCTGCACGGGAAACCATAATTCCCATCCCCTGCCAAGAGCGCCTTGGCGGCGATGGGCTTTCACGTGCCAGTCATCTATCAGCCCACTGATCTCATCCTTGATTTTCATGGACATCTTTGATTTTTCATCATAAATTCTCCTTGTTCCTCACCAGAGACTGACAGGGATTTTAAGAACAGAATGAAACGGAGAATATTAAAGTGGCTGCTATTCTATTGTGCCTGTCAGCTGCTTCACTTTAAATGCTGTCCTTATTAATGATAACACCAAAACACTTTAAGACCCTCAGCTAAGGCCTTCAAGGACGTTGATTAAACACAGCTTCCCCTGGAAGACCCTTCCTTTTCCTTAACTTCACCCATTTTAAAGCAGAGGTGATGGAGGCATAAGGGTGCCGTCTGTGCTGTTCAAGGTCGCTGCCAGCACCAGGTGGGAGCAGAGCAGCCCCAGAACCCTCAGCCCTCACTGTCTCCTCCTGCCACACCACTGCTGGGTGTCCCCAACACCAGTGACACCCGATGGCCACGCTGGCACAGCTCCCCACACACATCACCCTGGGCAAGGATGGGACAGGAGCTTTCGGTGCGGGTTACAGCAGGGCAGCCACTGGGGAGGAACCAGCAGGGATGTGACCCTCACCAGGAAATTGTCCCCGAGCTGCGAGGGGGCTCAAAGGCAGCACGGGGCCAGCCAGGGCTTTGCAACACTGGCCACACATTCCCCAGCCTGCGGGACAGGGTGGCACAACCCTCCCACCCCACCACGGGGACACGGACCTTACCCCAGAGAGCATCTCATCGGACAGGTCCTGACAGGAGCTCCTTGCCACGATCCTGAAGAGCAGGGCCAGCCCTTGGGGTGCCCGAGCAGAGTGGCAGCATCATCCACAGATGCCCAGGGAGCCCTTCCAGCAGGGACAGACCAAAGCAGCCTCCATCCTCACTTGCCAGGGAGGCCAGGAGCATCATCAACCCTTCCAGACCAGGGAGAAAGCTGCTTTATGATCCTCTCCTTGTCATAATCCCACCAAAAGGCTCCTGGCCGATGGGTTCCTCTCACCCAGGGTGCTGCTCCGCACCTCGTCCACGGGCATCTGCACAGCACCGGTGCCAGCCACCTCTCCCTGGCAAACCCATCCCCATTTTTTTTATCTCCCGACGTAAAGCAGCAGTGCCCTGCAGCTCCTCCACTAACAGGTGATTAAAAGTGCATAAAGGTTTACTCATTTCCCCTTCCTGGTGTCAGTAAGCAACATGAAAAATAAATATTCCAAGCACTCAAATATTAAGACTCCAGATTCACGGAGGGAAATGACGACTCCAGGCTACGAGGCAGAGGTTCCCAGCCAGCTGCAGGAGGGGACTGTTCGCTAATTCTTCTTCACAACCACTCGCTTTGTGCTGCTGGGGCAGCTTCAAACTCATTTTTCCTCAGCAAAGGTGCTCTACCCACCTCTGCAGAGCTGCTCCTCACGGGGGAGGGTCCCCAGCATGGGTCTGACCCACACTCCCCCCGGCCACCCCCCTCCTGCACAGACACCACAGTCTATCAGGGCACAAGCACCAGTGGATCGAGCACTCTGCGTCCTTCCTGGGATGGGGCTGGGCATGGAGAGGTGCTCTCCAAGGCAAGGGGTTCCAGCCCCAGCCAAGGGGGATACCCCCACAAGCGTGACAGAGGTGGCCCAGGCTGAGGGCAGCTTGTTCAAGCAACTTGGATGGGCAAGAACATCTCTGGTGTGTGCCTTTCCAGGCTGATGTTCAGAGTTTGCCCGGAATTCCTGACCTGCCTCCAGCAGCCCCTGTCTCTGCTCTGCATCTCCCTCCCAGGCTCCCTCATCAGCCACAGCCCCAGGGGCAGGAGGTTTTGCTCAGGCTGCATTTACACCTGGAAAGATCGGTTGTTCATCCAAAGCTGTGCACACTTTGTAGGAAACAGGGCTGGAAGCCTGATGCAGCCACCCGTCTGAGCCAGAAACAGCCTAACGCCACCGCTCCCAGCAGTTTAGTGCTGCCGTGGTTCAAACCAGAGCGAGCAGGGTGTAAAAGCTGGAATAAAGACAGGAGCAGATCCATAGGCTGAGCATCCCTGGGCTGGATGATGCTGAGGTGGCACTTCTGAGCTCCAGCACAAAAGCCTTCAGAAGCCAGGAGACTCCCCGGAGCCTGGAGAAGGGGAATCCCACCCTGAGGGGCAGCTCTAGCCCAGGTCTCCTGCTGCATGAGACCTCCCCGAGCAGAGCACCCCTCCCCATCCCCTCTGCCCAAGGAGAAGAAGCTGCAGGAGAGCCAGGTTTAACCCTCTGCTGGGCCACCTCACACTTCTCTGCATCAGCTCTTGCCAACACAGAGCACAGCCGGGAGGAAGATGCAACCACCCACTCCTCCCTGCTCCCAGTTTGTACCCAGCACCGGGAAAATCCCGGTTTGTAGTCAGACACACCGAATTCACCCAGAGACACAACATTTCTGCTTCCCCGGTCTCCTTTCCCGTGTCAGTCAGTCCAACCACAGGAGGAGGATACAGCACCCAGAGCCAAAGGACCCCCCCCCGTGCTCCCAGAGACAGGTCTCTGCACCCCGAGCTCTCTCAGTGCAACCCCTCTCGGGGGGGGACCCTCCTTCACCAGCCCCAGGGAGAGAGACCAGCCCCCCCCACAACCAGGGCTGCATTCGGAGCTGCTCCCCCCCCCATCATTAGCCACCCAGCAGTATCACTAGTCCGAGCAACAACCCCCCTAATCCCTAGCAGTTTGCCATCACCGCACATTAACCCCCATGAAAATTACATCTTGATTTGCCTATTGATTTTTAAATTTTCAAATCAGCACAAAATCCCGTCTTACCTGCTGCCTCCTTAGCGCTGCCCCCCAGCACCTCCAGCTCCCTGGGACTTGCTTTTTTTGTTGTTGTTGTTGTTGAGGGTTTTTGTTTGGTTGGTTTTTTTTCCCCCCCTCCCTGCCTCCTGCTTTATAAAAACACCCCCCCTGAAAGCAACACTGCACCATTTAGCACATTAGGGCTTCCTACTCCAGTAAGAACCCATTGGTTCCAGGGCACAGCTGCTGCCAATTACCACTACTTAACTGGCACATTAAACACATAGTAAGGAATTAGGAGTTTTGGTCTGCTCTCTACTTAACAATAACAAAGTCACTTGACCTTTTTTCAGCCACCACAATGGCTGTGTAAGTGACTGGTTGACAAATGCTCTTTGTAATGGTCCCTGCTCTTTCTCATGCGGCTGGTGGAACAGTTAATATCTTGAGTCACAGCATTAAGACGAGCGCTCGTGATTAATTTAAGGCGTCAATTAATCACCCCCAAATGAACTGGTTTGTCATCACTTCCTAATGGGAAGATGTTGATTTGTCCCACAGAATTTGTAGAGGAAGGGAGGCTGAAGCCCCTGCTCAGAGCTGCCTGGCTTCGACCACCGAGACCTGGCCCGGAGCTGCCACCGCAGCACGAGTGCCAGCCAGAAACAGAGAAAGAAAGGAAATAAACACTTCCACATATAAAGTGGTCTAATTTTTTTCCCCTTTTAAAAATCACACCACCCTGGGAAGTGCTCTTGTGCACTTTTCCCAAAGTGCTGGCATTGATTTTGACTTCAGACACCCTCTCTGAGCGACCCGAGATGCACCGCCCAAGCAGGGCAGTGCCAGGGGGTGCAGCCTGGGTGGGTGTCGGGGACACCTTGGGCTCGCTCGGGGGGGTGACACCATCCTCAGTCCAACAGGCAGCACCAGGTGCAGGTCTCTCGCCCAGGTTTCTGCATCGAGACGATGCTGAAGGAGCTCCACACAAGGGGAGAAGGAGGAGGTGGCCGGGCAGGTTGGTGCTGTGCTGGGGACCCGTGGGCATGGGCAGCCCCTGGCAGGGTTGGTCTGGGGCAACCCCAGCCCTCTCCTCGCTGGGATCCTTCAGGGGGAGACGGAGCTGAGCATCATCGCCTGCCTCATCCTCCTCCCTTCCTGCCCTCCTCGGGTCACCTCGCTGATACCACCCCAGCGGGAAATCAGAGGGGTTCCCAGCCATCCCTTGTAGAACAACCCGGGTCCCGCGTTCTCTTGGCTGGAAGCCTCAGCCGAAGCGGGAGGTCCTTCCTCGTGTCAACTCCTGTCTTATTCCCACACACAGATGAATGGGTTCAGGTGGGATTTTCAGCGGTGCCCAAGCCTCATGAATATGAATGAGACTTGTGCTTCTGGGTCACACGCTCGGAAATCCTGCCGTAAGTCCCTGCCTTCCACACGCTCTCATTAGGAGGGTCCACACACGCTTCAGACGGGAAGAGAAGGTGGGACAGCAGGGAAAGAAAGCAAACACTGTGCTTCAGACACTGCTGGTGGTGTCGGGTCAGTGCTTACCCAAAGCCAAAGGAGTTCAGATGGGCAACGCTGGGGCAATTCTCATAGCCATGCTCTCCCTCCCTCTCCTGTTTAAGGCATCGGGTGCATACCGTGCTCTAATTTTACTTTGTATTGTTTGGCGACAAAAAAAAATCCAGGTCTAGTCTTTAGGAACCCGACATGTTCCTTCTCTCTAGCACAGACAGCAAGGGCTGGAAAAAAAAAAAATAAAAATCTTTGATTTTTAGCCGGGCAAAGAAGACGTTGACAATTTCAAATCTGTCCTTGGTTTCTTTTTATAGAAACAAGACATGTGCAGCGATGATTCAGAAATGTAGCTGGAAAGATTGCCAGCGCTGCTTGGTACCAGCTCCCCCCAGCTAAAGAGCGATCTTCTGCAGACCCCTCCTCTCTCGGAGCCCCCCGGGGGCTGGGGATGAGGAGCCGCTCTGGGTCTTGGCTCTCATCTTGCTGGATGTGGCCAGCAGCCCTGTTTCTGGAGGGCCAGCAGAAGCCCTTTGGCCACCGAGGGTGTTGCAGAGCTCCTCGGTGGTGGCCACAACACGTGAGCCCATCTGACACACGGCACGGGTGCTGTGGACGGGCTCTACCCTACAGTTTCACTCCGTTTCTTAAAAAATATGTTGTTGATTTCTGAGCCAAATGCCAGCGTGGCCAGCACACACTGCCTCTAGAAAGTCCATCCACGACTTGACGTTGTAGGAGAACCATCCTGCACTGGGAAATGCAAATGCCCAAACAGCCCTGTGTCAGCCCCCACCCTGGGAACAAGCTCCGAGTTCCCCTGAGTTGGGTGAGCAGGTTCTGCTCGAAAACAGTCACACCCCATGGCCATGGTGGGGAAAAGGAACTGATGGGATGTGAAATGTAAGGAGTGCTTTCCCCGGACAGCTAATTTACAAGTTTACCAAAAAGGAGGGGGTAAGCCCCATTCTGATGGAAATAGGAAGTTTTTCCTCCTGCAGTGTCCTCTTTCTGCTGGAGGAACCCGACTGGGATACCTCCAGGCAGCAGTGCTGGTTTGTAGACACCTCCTGCTCCTGAGCAGGCTCCTTGCCCGCTGTCCCCCCCACACCTGAG
>JAOQGH010000005.1:30794993-30819715 GCA_025769975.1 Gallinago jamesoni
AGGTTGCTCCAAGCCCCCTCCAACCTGGCCTTGAACCCCTCCAGGGATGGGGCAGCCACAGCTTCTCTGGGCAACCCAGACCAGGCTCTCACCACCCTCACACCAAAGAAGTTCTTCCAGAGATCTCATCTAAATCTCCTCTCTTCCAGTTTAAAACCCTTACCCCTCATCCTATCGCTCGCCTCCTTGACAAAGAGTCCCTCCCCATCCCTCCTGTAGCCCCCTTTTAGCTCCTGGAAGGGGCTCTAAGGTCTCCCTGGAGCCTTCTCTTCTGCAGACCCTTTTTCTCTGAAATTGTGCCCAACACCTGGGAGCCCGGTTCAGCACACACCGCTCCAGGGTCCCTCCCTGGCTACCTGTGAGTGGGACAACCCCTGGGACAGGCCACCCGGCATCCTGCCAGGGGGCTGGTGGCAGATGGAGCAGCCACAGCAGCACATTTCACTTCAGCTGATGGACACGTCGAGTTTCCTCCTGCACAGAGAGACCAGGCATCAGCTCCTGGTGCAACGCACGAGGAGAGCACCGGTGCATGAAGACAAAGTGCAACCTGCCCCCACAAGGTCACCTCAAGGGCAGCAGAGCATGGGGAGACCTGTTCTTCCATGGCAGCCTCTGCAGATCTTGGCCTGATGCTGAGGGTCCTCTGAGGACAGCACAGACTGAACGGCTCCTCAGAGGGCTGTCATCCTGCACCCTGACACGGACCGTGCCACCCAGAGGGCTGTTGGATGTCCCCAGAAAGCGATGCCATCACACAGTGCCTTTGCCACCGAGCTGGGATGGCGGGGACAGGGCCAGCAGGGCTTCTGCAAGGTGGCCTGGGGCTGCGGCAGGCAGGGCCACCGCAGCATCCACCTCCGCGGGTGCAATCCCAGGGCTGCTCCAGGAGAGCGAAACGGTGAAGTGTCTAATTAAATATGTGCCTCCCATTGCTGGAGCCCTGCAGCAGCCATGAATTATGCAGCGGCTCACTTACATGTCAGCAGGATCACAATATTGATGAGTTATCCCGCGTGTAATCTGATAAAAACCAAGATAAACTCAGCAAAAATTGAGTGCAATATGATCCTTTCCTTTCGATAAACAATTTCCAGCCCAGCGTCGGGAGCGTCTCCGCGCTCCCCTCTCTCCCCGGGCTCTCTCCTCACCTCGGGCAGCCCAACCCAAGCAGGTCCTCACCGTGGCCCGACGCCGGCACGAAGAAGGGGCCAGGCTGGCGGCATCCACCTAGGAGCTGCGAGACAGCGCTGGGTGTCTGGGAAGCTCTACCTGGGGGGGATATTTCCGTGCCATATGGAATTAGAGGCTGGTGCTCTCCCCAGCGCCGGTGCATTCCACAAGGTCTGCGTTTTGGCATTTAGATTAATGCTGGAGACAGGGAGGAAGAAGTTGCCATGTCTCACGCTGACTCCCTCCTCTCCGCCTGAGCACGATGACGGATGGCAGAGCGCGACTCCCACTTGGAAACGCTTTCCAGGGCTCACACGGACCCAGGCCCGGCTCTGGCTCCCATGACAAGCCGGCTGCTTTACAACCCTGGCCCAGATGCTGTCGGTGCCCTGGGAATAGCCAGAGGCACGGGATCCCACCCTCAGCCGAAACACATCCCACAGGAAACGCCACGAGGAGAGGAGAGACACTTGGTGCTTCTGGCCACATCGGGTCACCAGGCCCACAAAGAAGGTTGAGGGCTGTGAGACAAAGATAGAGAACATTGTTCCTTGTCCCAGCACTTCCCCAGTGTGGCAGGGACACCATGGTGCTGCTCATCCCAAGCAGCACAAACTCAACAAGACCTTCAGAGAGACCCTGAGCTCCCAAGGGAAGGCAGCACCCACCCAAGGACACCATGGTGCTGCTCATCCCAAACACAACAAGACCTTCAGAGAGACCCTGAGCTCCCAAGGGAAGACAGCACCCACCCAGGGACACCGTGGTGCTGCTCATCCCTAACTCAACAAGACCTTCAGAGGGACCCTGGGCCCCCAAAGGCTGAGCACCCATCCACATAGCTGTTCCCTAAGGCAGGGAGAGACAAGTCCACTCCTCTTCTGGACAAACCTGATGAACAGCAAGCAAAGTGACTGTCCTCACCTTGGGGATAGGCACTGGACTCTCCTCCACAGAGTCTTGGTCACAGTGCCTTCACACCACCAGCAGCAGGAACACAACAAAGCCTCCACTTTGTTATCAAGAAACAAGCAAACAATGAAGTACGGGCACAGAAGTCACACCAGCTACCAGGTTTGCCACCTTCAGGAGGTGGCACGGGAATGCCACATGGCAAGTGGGAGCCACCAGCAACAGGGACTCCGGAGCCTGCCAAGCCCAGCAGGGGCTGGAAGCCCTGTATCCACCCATAAACTCCACCACCAACCCCAGTGCTGGTGGGTACTTGCAGAAGAGGTGACCACGAATAGGCTTGGTTAACCTTCTCCTGAGGGACATTCACTGCAGACCACAAGAGCAAAGCTTCAAAAACAGGGCAGTGCTATTTTTCTTTTAAAATAGTATTTCAAATCATAACGCTAAATAACAAGACAGACAGGAAAACGGAAAGACAGAGAAAGAATCAAACTGGTGAGGCAAGGGAAAGACAGGAGGAAGGGGATCCGCCCAAGAGAACCAAGAAACTGCAGAAAAAGAGCAGCAAACCTTCATGACTTTGGTGGCTGCAAGAGCCCCAGCATCTCAGCGAGCGCCGCTCTTCTCTCCGGACCTCTCTCAGCACATGGGAGGGTATGAGCAGGGTGAACCCCAGCTGAAATACCTGCTGACAGCCTGGGGGGGTGACAACACCGTGTGTCCAGACAACCGCAGGTGGTCCCCAAGCTCTCCATGGCCAGAAGCTCCTCTGGTTTGGTCCCAGTCGTCGCAGGAAGGGTCTGGATCCAGCCAGGTCCTCCTTGTACCCAGGGGGTCTCGGCGGCATCAGGCTGGCCCCGTGGCCATAGAGAACCCCCTCATGGGGGTCTTCAGCCCCACTGATAAGGGGAGGGACAGGAATGGTGCTGCCTGGAGACACGTCGTTTCACAGATGTGTCTGGGAGAGCAACTTTCACAGTTTTACGGCTTTTCAAATATTTTAATGCAAACCATTTGGTGTCAGATTTTTTAAAAATGGATACCAGCATGAGCTACATGCGCATTAGCAAATGTCTCTATATTAGTATAAATACAAGAAGCAGAAAAGCACAGTCTGACTCCTAATCCATATGGTTATTCCAAATAGATTGCATGGTCTTAAACTTTGGCTTATTAGACTGGCTCTTACATATGGAAAGAATTAAAATGCTGGATTTACAGTGCAGGCTAATCAGAACATGTTTAACTTACGATGCCCCAGCAGACCCAGAAGGTCAGAGTCTCCCAGACACCTGGCGCGGAATCTGATTCTCCTCGCACCAGCGTAAACCTCCCCAAATCCCCAGCGCCGGGCGGGCTCCACGGCGGCGTAAGCCAGGGCAGGATCCCACCTCCAGCACTCTAATACCAGCAAGCTGCGAAAAGGAAATACCTCATTTCCCACCGACTAGTCCATACAAGCTGGGAGACAATGGGGCCAAGTGTAGGCTGCCGGCAGCGCTCCCATCCCATGCCGGAGGGCTGGCCGGCGCTGGGGCTGCTCTGCCCTGACTCCTGGTATCTGAAAAAGCCATCAGCCCGCCTGTTCCTTCACTTAGAATAAAAGGTCACTTCAGGGCTTTTAGTAGGGGTTTCCAGTTTTTCATTGGGGTTTGGTTTGTGGTTTGTTTTTTTTTTTCCCCAAACAAAAGAATTATCTTGATTTTTTTTTTTTTTTTAATATCTTCCCCTGAGATCACAAAAGCTGTTAAAAGAAAGGCATGATATTGCTGTTAATGAAGGCAGAACTCATGGGAAGGTGGATATACGTTATTTACTTCTGCTAATTAATTTCTGGACAAGGCTAGACTCATCTCAGGTGCTTTAATACATGCTTTTCCACCACCACAGGCACAAGCACACTCAACTCCCCACCAAAGAGTCTCTCCTGCAGCAGCCCAAGCCTCACCCCCTTTGTTTTTGCAGGGATTTATTCCACTGATGTTGTTTCCATGTGAGTCAGTTGCCTTTTTATTACTCCTCTAACTACAACTTTCTCCAAAGTCGCTGAATTTCTGGACTTGGAGCGATGACAAAAGAATCCACTGATTCACCCACTTTCACTCTGCTCCGTCTGCTCCCGCTGTCTGACATCTCCCTACAGGGATCATTTCTGATGTTGTCTCCAGTTTGCTTTTTTTTTTCCAGTGTTGTTTTTTTTTTCCCCTATGAAAAGCTAAATTGTTTGATTACGAGCACATTTTTTTATTTTTTTATTTTTTTTTTTTAACTAAAAGGCTTCGGGAGAAGCATTCTGCCTTAGCTTCAGGCTGGCTCTCTTCCAAAAGCTACCTTTTGCTTTATCTTTTACATGCAAGGAAATTGTTTATTACCAGCTTGAACAAACAGGCGTGCTGCTAAAAGGCTTCAGCAAGGCTGTCCTGAAACCCCGCAGTCTTCCTGATGAGGTATTAACAACTGATGGGGGAGAAAAATAAATAAATTAAATAAAATAAAATCCGTTTTAACAACCTGCCTGAGCGCACGCACGCATCACACACATGAGAAAAAGCAGGGAAACTTTCAGTCCAACGGGTCAGGGTTTTCAAAGTCAGTATAAAAAAGCAGAAAGCAGCCGGGTTTCGGGAAGAGCCGCTCCGCTCGGATCAGCGGCGTCTCCGCCGCAGCGCCACGGAACTCCGGTGAAATTAGAAAAGGGAAAGTTTTCACTAAGCAACCTCTTATCCTGGCGCTCTGGAATCTGCACAAAGCTGCCGGGTCCGGGAGCATTCGGCTCTGCTTATTTTCCTCACCCTACTAAAAAAAAAAAAAAAGAACAAGCTGTGATTGCTAATGCCTGGCGGGGCTTTGCTAAAGGAAAAAAATGCAGACAGAATCACTGGAAATCTTAAAACTGTGTGTTTCTTTTCCTTACTTTGACCAAATTGATGCAAAACTGACCCACCAGACCACCTGAAAAGGAGAATTTGTTGAGAAACCGGCTTCTGATGATGATACCCAGGTTCACCTGTCCCCATGGCACAGCCCCAGCCTCTGTGCTTTTGGGTGCTCCCCCAAAGTTTTAGTCACCACACCTGACAGTTATGGAAAACACCTGGAAGCTCCACAGGGCACGGGGAAGCTGGGAGGCAGAGCTGGGCTGACCGTGCCCTCCCTGCAGCCACAGAACCCCACCAAAAACCCCACCAAAGCAGCTCCTGCCCAAACGGCACAAGAAACCACCCAGTTTCTCCCCACAGGTCTCCAGGTGCTCTCACCACACAGAGCAGGAGCAGAGCATGCCTTAAGCTACTGGAGATGCTTCATCACATGGAGGGTGGCCAGTATGAACCAGTAGAAATCCAGTGAAGGAGTCGTGGACCAGCCCAGCCCCAAGGGTGTGAATTCTCCTGCACCCCAGCACATCTCCAGCCCTCCTGGGTTCTCCAATCTGCCCCTCTGTTGACCCAGACAATAAATCCCACTCCCACCACCAGCCCCAGGGCTTGTCCCATGGTGAGTTGCACTACCCAAACTCAGCTCCATGTGCCAGAGATACCACCATCCACACCAGTCTGGCTTCCTCAGCTCCATCCTGCACCCAACATTGTTAATCAACAGCGCTCCCGTTCCTGGAGGGTCACTGGAGGCTGCATGGAGGGGGGAGGGGAGAGGGTTTTAACAGTCCTGCAGACCCCTTTAAATGATTACATCAAGTGGGGAGTCATTTAACTGCCAGAAAACATCAGTTCCAAGAGACCGGAGTGCAGCGTTTAGTGCCTCCTCATCTCTCCAGGCATTGGGGATGGCTCAGGAGCAGCAGCTTATAGGTTCCTGGGCAGGGAGCATCCTCCTGGCCAAGTCCTAAGACCACAAATGAAACCCAGAATGGTTTCTCATGTCATCCATGCTGCCAACTGCGATGGAGGAGCTTCCTACCTTTGCTGAAACCATCATCAAGATGCAGCAAAACTTGGAAAGGCCATAGAATGAGTAACCACACTCAAGCCATCCACTTCAGAACTGCAAGCAGCTCAGCAAAAATACACATCAGGGAACCATCCTGCACTAACTATGGCCCAGCAGCCTCTTCCTCTCTCTAACTCCTCGTTACCGAGGGCCAGAAGAAGACAAGGAGCATGTTCTCCTTTTGGTTTTTAAGGAAACTATTAAATTGGGATCAGCTTTTCATCCTTCCCACAAAAAAGTGCTCTGTCATCTCGTGCCCATTCACCTACTCAAAGACGAGATGACATCTCTGGCTAAAGGCCGACAGTTCTGCACCTCCTTGTCACTTTTAACAAGAAAATAATCCTGCAGAAACACTTGAAAAACAAATTGGTGTTGACACTCCTCATCTGCTAGGTACATTTTCCGAAAGGAAAGAAATACTGCATTAGCGTTTGACCTCCTCACCTTCTTGACATTGGAAGAAAATAAAGAGAGAGAGAGAGAGACTCAGAAAAGCTGATGCTGGAGTAACAAAATAATGAGAGCCAGCGGCGCTGTGAAGGCAGTAGCCCACCTGCGACGCGGGGTGGCCAGGCAGGGCTGGAGCCAGCCCAGGCAGAGGGAAACCAAGAGTGTGAAGGAACCAGAAGGGCACCTGGGAAGCCTTCACTGGGCTGTGCCGGGGCACCAAGGGAGCTGTGAGGGGTGCACAGGAGGTCCAGGGACCAGTGCAGACCCTCACGCTCCCAGCCATCTACCACCCTGTAACTGGTGTTAGTGGCTGGACCCGACTCAGAAGAGCGCTGGAACCAGAGAGCGAGAAATGAGGGTGGGGAGGTACCCCTGCAGGCACCAGAGCTCTGCCAGCTCAGCAGCAAGCCTGGCACCCGCTCAGCTCATCCCAAGGGAGCCATCCATGACCAAATGAACTTGCTCCACCAAGAGATGCTTCTGCAGATGAAGATGACTGGAGTCTCCGCCACTTAGAGAAGGAACATACAGAGCATCACCAAAAAAGCTTTTCAGTCCTGCAGAGCACGTGGGCTGCAGTCCCTCCGTATGAAGGACCCCACATCCTCCCACTGTGTCTCATTGTTCCCCCACAGGAACCCTCCTCCTCCTCCATCCTGACACCATTACATGGCCATGCAATGCTGAGGGACTACTTGCACCCTCAAGAGAAGACTGCTCTGTCCTCCTCTAAACACTCACAAACCACCCAGCACGTTCCCAGCTTCTGACCTCCGTAGCCTGTGGGCAGGAACACGAGGGCTTCCTCGGCTCCCAGCTGCTGCCTTCGCTCTGGGCACGGTGGATTTCACCGAATAAGTCACACTAACCCCATCTCTCCTCTCCTCCCCCACTCCCCACCCCCAGCAGAGCTTGCCAAGAAATAAAACTGAGCTTTGTCTTCTGAACAGCCAGACGCTTCCCCCATGACCGTGCCACCGGCACCAGCGGGCTTGCCCTTCGGACACGACACTGGGACGACTTTCCACGTACGCGGGGCACCAGATGGTCTCGCTGCTCCCCCAGTACGGGCTGGGGACGGTCCTGCTGCTGCCTCCATGGGCACAAGTCCTTGCCTGTAGGAGGTGGGGGACACTCCGAGGAAATATTTTCCCACCGGTAGCTGTCGGCCTGAGCTAATGCGACATGACACGTATCTCGCCACCAACAATGCGCTGACATTCAGAGCCTGCTCACCATGTTCCGGACCACGCCATTGTCACCGCGGCGTGATGGCAGGCGGGGGGGGGGGGGGGAAAACATTTCCCCTCCGAGCTCGTTTCCAGCACCCCTTTGAGGTGCCGGTGCCGTGGAAGACCTGGCATTCCCTCCAGCAGACAGCTCTGCAGCAGGTCGCGCGGTGGGAATGTCAGCGAGAAACGAGGCACTAAAGACAGCCCCAGCCCCTACCACATCTCCCCTTCTCCCTGGGAAACTGCCGAACAACACAGGAGCAGGAATCAGCCCCTCGTGCCAACCATCCCCAGCTTAAAGACAACCCTTCCACCAACAGAAACATCTCTGGTAGCTACCACTGCGACGCCGCCGGGAAAGCGGAGGAGAAGTCCCCGGGACGGATCCACGGATCCCCTCGGGGCTGCGGGTGGGGAAAGGCAGGGAGCAGGACGGAGAGGTGCCGAAACCCCGCCACCCGCCCCTGCCCTGCTTACACAACGGGGTTATACAAGGCAGCACTTCAGCAGATTGCATAAGGACAGACGGACACACCTCGAAACCTCGGCGCCGGCAACGTGCTGGGACGGCAAACCCACCGCTGGTGGCCCAAAGGCATCGTACCCACCACGGTGCCTCCTCCCACTGACCCTCTCGGGCATCTCCCCGGGGTGAGGCAGCCCATCGCGGCACAGCCCAGCTCACCTGAACGCCAACAGGAAAGAGAAGGAGATGGCAAGAGGCTGATTTGACCCCAAATCGCAGGACCCGAGGACCTCCTCCTTGTTGGACAAGAAAAAAAAATTTTAAAAGTTTTTTTTAACTTCCAGAGAAAAGTCATTTTTGTCAGAGACCAGCTGGAGGGACGAGCAGCAGTTTGATGCAATCTGCACATTTCAGTGACAAATCTGCAAATTTGGGTGACAAAGGCAGCATCGAGGTCACCAGCAATTCTTAACTTCTCCTGCAAGAAGGAAAAGCACTGCAAGGTGCTGCCATGCAGCAGGTGTGAAATTCTGGTCTGATTTTCCACAAAATCCACCCAGTACCTCTGTTGTGGTTTCAGCTGGGAGAGAGTTAACTTTTTACTAGCCGCTGGCGTAGTGCTGTGGTGTGGATTTGGGATGGGAATACTTGTGATGGCTGAAACACCGGCGGTTTTGGTTGTTGCTGGGCAGGTCAAGGCCTTTTCTGCTTCTCCTATCTCTCCACCAGTGAGGGCTGGGGGGGTACAAGACATTGGGAGGGGACACAGTGAGGACAGCTGACCCCAACTGACCAAAGGGATAGTCCATGCCATGGGACGTCATGGTCAGGATATAAAGCTGGGGAAGAAGAAGGAAAGGGAGGATGTTCAGAGTGATGCTTTTGTCTTCCCAAGTCACCGGAACACAGGATGGAGCCCAGCTTTCCTGGGGATGGCTGAACACTTGCTTTTACTTATGAAACTGCCTTTACCTCAGTCCATGAGTTTTCTCACTTTTCTGATTCTCTTCCCAGTCCGGGGGGGGTGAGCGAGCGGCTGCGTGGTTCTAGTTAAACCACAACATCCCAATGTGCAAAAAAAATCCCCAAGCATCCACCCCACCACGCGGCACATGGAGAAGGCTGCCGGGAAGGATGAGGTTTGAGTTTCTCCCCGGCCCCTAAAGTCTCCATTTTCTGCACCCGAGCAACGATTTACGGCAGGGTAGGCTTCAGAGTCCCTCTGCTTCTCAAGGAAGTACCAGGATAAGTAAAAGGGCAATTGCATTAGTCAGTCATCAGGAGCTCAGGGGTTTTTTCGCTTTGGTTTCAGATGCAGCAGGTGAAAGAAACGGCTGGGCTGCCTGTCTCCAGCCAGCAGCACCCACAGAAGGCAGGACAGAGTCCCCTCTGTGCTCCACACACCACACGCTGCTTAATTCCCAAGCGGCCATGCCGGAACACCGACGGGAACGTGCCTTGTTTTCTGGGAACCACCAAGTTCAGGTAATCACCAGAGGGTTCTTCCTCCCCCAGCAAGGCAGGGCAGGTCCTGGCACATACCAGCACCTCACCCTGTGCTCCGCTCCAGCGGCTGCAGCCTGCGCCGGGGGTGGATGGAGCGAAACAACTCCTGAAGGGCGTGAGCGTGCCCATGGAGGTCCTCCAAAAAACATAGTCGTTTTGGCTACGTCTCTACTGAAAACTCCCACTACGGTGAGATTTGCCTTCTTCCACAGCTGCATCCCACCAGCAGCTCCCAAGCCCTCACCCTCTCACCACCCAGTGAAACCAGCCCTCCTCTCCCTGGGCTCCTCAGCCCAAGTTCTCCGCTGTAGCAGAAGCACCCACCAGCAAGGCCACCTAACTTCCAAGTCCCCAGCCTACACCCTGTTCATCAGGGCGGCCATCCACATCTGTCAAGAACGCCTTTCAAGGTTACATTACCATCAAATTTCATCATCAGATTCCAGTTTTTCCTGCCACACGACTAACCAAACTCCATCCAGACCCAAGGCTAATCCTCGAAAACCTTACCATCATCCTCCCTTTGTCTCCTCTGTGCCACCCTCCGTACGCCTCTCGGTCAGTGACCAACAGCCAGTTTCACCCATGGTGCCATCCATCCCCACCGATTCGTTTCTTGTCTTGGGTAACAGCTCCTAAAAGGCCCCTGAAAACTCTTTCAACAAAAGCCAAGGTAGCCAAATCCAGCTCCTACTAGCCTCTTTCCCTCTCCTCCCCCCAGATATAAATTTTTATACTGGAAACTACTAAAGTTGGCTGAAAATAATGATAACTGACAGATGCTGGGTTAAATAGGCCACAGTCTTTCCCTCGGGCCTAATTTAGACCAGATATCAAAATGATATAAAATATCATTGCTTGCCTTCACTCCATCAGGACATCTGCAGACAGATCGATATTAACTCTTTCCTGGGAGTCTTTTGTTCGCACTGTCACCTTGGAAGAAAAAAAGCATGTTTTATTGTCTAACCTCCTCCTGCCCCTAAAACCCAAGCTCCAAGGGAGCAGAGGCACTGAAGTTCAAGCTCAGCTCAGCGTCAGGTGTTGGGAAAGTCACACAGGCCTGAACCTTCAAACCCATCCCAGCACCTTGCCGTGATGCTGTCAAGATGAGATGTTCAGGGTACCTAGGGCCGTCTGCCAACAAATAGCCCACGGCAGGAATAACAGACCTTGAGAAGAGCTTCAAAACGATAAAATACGAGGAAGAGGAAAACAGGGTATTTTACATCCTTTTCCAGACAGATGTTTTATCATTACACTTTTTTTCAAAGTACACACCTCCATCAGGGACACCAAAGGGAACGTGTCACTGGAATTCAGCAGGAGCAGTACCACTTCTGGGTCGCTATCACCTTGTGCTGCTCCAGGTGTTAACACCAGTCCTGCACCGTGCACTGGTTTCTAAACCATACTGGATATAAGCTGGTGCTGGACAAGCTGGTGGCCTTAAGACAGAGCCCAGATCTGCTCTCATCAGTGAGGAGCTGATGCTCATATGCCTGGTGGGTTCCCCTCAATTAACTGGAATTAGACATCCAAAAGCCATCCTCGGAAATGGGTAAATCATCTGCCTCTCTGGTTGGAGCCCATACAATTTAACCAACTTTAACCAACACCTGATTTGGAGTTAATCAGGAAAGAGGCCTCACCTATAACATCAAAATGCCAACACCATTAACCCTCTCACTGCCGGTCCCAGAGAACCACCAAACAGCAACCCACACTCTGAGTAATGTCTCATCCAGGCACTCAACTCCCGTGAGGAAGACCACCAGCACCAGGTCACACATTGCAGATGTTCTCGCTACTATTTCCAGTGTCACTGCCCACAGAGCAGGGGCTATTCTGACTTCTAAACTTAAGGAAAAGCTTTTTCATTGCACTGGTAAGTCTTCAGCCTGGTTGCACGTACCAGATTCAACCCCATACAACCTGCACAAGATGCTGACGGAGCTTTAATTTATCAGCCCTTTGAATTTATCAGCAGAGGGAGACACATGAGGATAAAACCCAGCCAACATTAACCAACACAGCTCCACAGCTACTGGCAACTAACAGCCACTGTCCACTGGGTCACCAACTGCTTTGCATGGGTTAAAACTCCCCTTGTTGGCAGGGGTGAAGAGGTGCAAGCCCTCACCATCCTCAGGTACCACCCACAGGATTTCTTTGGAAACACCATACGAATTTGGCACCAGCAGAACTCACCCCGTCAGCTGCCCGGAGCTGCTGGGCAGAGCTCTCAGCAGAGGAGCGAAGGTACCACCAAGATACCATGCCCTTTTGGGGTTTAAATAGGATTTAAATAGGTTTAAGTAAGTTCAGTGCAGGCACTATATGTGAATAGGGATCACTGTTAGTGCAAAGATGCTGTGGTGGTGAGCACAGGTGGGAAATCAGAAATGAAAAAAACAATATAGTTCCGATGTTTTCAGGAGATCACCAAAGCTGTTTCCTCCCATTTTTGTCTGACGCACTATTTCTAATCAGAGAGGGATATTTTGAACAGCAGCAAAATGTTTTTAAAAAATCCTCTAAATCCCTTTTCTGAGCCTAAGAAAGCCCAGGTGAGAACACATTGCCACATCCTTGGGGTCCTTGGGTGGCCAAGTCAGGGAGACACACATGGCAAGTGACAGGGACTCAGCTCTGCATCATCCTTGCTCAGACGGGTCCACCATCCTGCATTCGCCCCATAGAAGGACACAGGCTGGAGTGCCCCCTTTCCATCACAGCTCAGCTGAGGTCCAGCCCCACCAGCTCACTTTGGGCACCCACAGCCTTCAGGACACTTGCTCCAGGTTAATAACAGCACCAAAATAGCCAGAATGAAAAAACCCAAATCTTAAAAGTGAACATCCATGGCTTTGGATGGATGCAAGGAGCATCTCCATCGATACGTACCAGCACGGTGACAGCAGAGGAGTAGGATCTCATCTGTGGCCACCCAAAGGCAGAGCAGAACGTGGCCACACGGTGACCACTCACACCTCGGACTCACCAGAGCTCACGGTGTGGCAGCAGCAGCCTTAATCTGAGCAGCCCCACGGCCTCAGACCACAGCATCACAGAGTTTTGACTTCTGGACTTAAGGACACACACAGCTCAGACAACTTCCGACATGTAATTAGAGACTGTATTTTAATGAATATGCACAAGGGGGCAGAATCAGAGTTGTGCACCTGAGGTTAAGTTTTGCATATTTTAACTTTTTGACACTTAGCTGTGCAGTCTTACTTCATTAACTTGACCTTCTGCATCTTATTTCCTAGGAGGCTTTGTTGGGTTTGTTTCTCTTAAAAGGAAGAAGAAACGTTACAGGAAATTTTCCCCTTTGTTTCCAACGGGGGCCCAGGATAAGACCCACCAGGAACCCCCAGAGCCCAACCCCAGGCTTCTCCAGCCCTCGCATCCTCACCAGACCCAGCCAGGTCCCTCAGAGCATCCCTGTGCTCCGCATGCCCACCCGGCACCGGTCCCCGCCAGAGGCAACAGTCCCATTCGTTAACAAAAATTGTCGGAAACGTCTAACTAGAAAGCCTCATTTTCAGCTGCTTATAAATTTGCCAAGGGTTAACTGATCAGACCCCAATTTTTCACAGCAAATGCATCAGCCGGGGGTGAATATATTGATTGGAAGATTTAATTCAGAACTACTTGGTTATTTCTGAGAAATATTTCTGAGGTAAACTCTCCATCTCTCCCGCTCTCTGCGCTTTACAGGGCAAAAGCATATTCCCACGTTTGGAAAAAACGTTCAGGATCCAAGAGGGCTAAGGGTCCCTGGCAGCTTTAATACCAGCAACGGCCTTTTTCTGTCATCCCGTGAAAAACTGCACAAACTCACCCACTTAGTCTCCCAAAAACTCTTTCCCCTTCCTTGTCAGCTCACAGATTTTCGTGCTAAACTCGAGACCGAGCCTGCTTTGAGACACCTGAAGCAGAGGAGAAGCAGGACTCACGCCACGCTCCTGCCCTGAGTTGATGGAAGCATCAGGAGCACCAGGTCCACGTCCTGATGGCCAATGGCCAGGGAAAGGTGGACCAGTGCTGGTACCCAGTGGCACATCCTGCCAGTGGTGAGGGACACCAGTCAGCCCAGAATCACCCACCACCAGGCTGACTGTCACCATCTTCACCATTTCCAAGCACACATTGAGGACTTTTCTCAATCAGCCCATCCCGGACTCAACTGAACCCAGGTGAATCTGTGATACTGGCAGAGGTTAAAACATTATTTCTTCTAACTTTGGGCACGTTAAGCCCTAAACAAGGTGCAGTAAAAGATCGCTCCAGTCAAAATAGCATCACCTCCAGTACACCCGACCTGCAGCTGGCTCGTGCTCCCCGTCCTCAGAGCTCTCCAAAGGCTCAGAGCTCCTGAGGCCTCAGTGGGACCCACGGAGCCGGCCAAGAGTGACGAAAGCACAGGCAGTGCCTTAAGGCGAAACCCAATTCGAAGAAAATCAGTTCATCAGTTTTCAAGTTGTAAATGTTAAACTCAGCAAGGGGACCATTTGTGCTGCCGAAGCCTCATAAAAGCGTATTACACGCTAAGTACTACGTTAGAAGGACGTTATTTCTACATTTGGAATCCAGCATTCAGAAGTTAGGAAATGCCAGGACTGGGATTGCTTCTGCAACCTGAGCTGGACCTTCTTGTTTGTTTGGATTGTGACAGGCTTGGGTCACACTGCTTTTCCTCCGAGAAGCCAGGTACAGCCAGTGCCACGGGGTGCTGGAGCTGCTCCCTCAACCAGCTGCAGATGCCAAGCAGTGGATGCTGCTGCTGTTAAAGAGCATATACAGGAGGGAAAAAAAAAAAAAAAAAGAGACCAAAACAAATGGGTTTTTGGTTAAGGGAAGGCACTGTGCCTTTGCAGAGCACTACTTGCTGTTATCACCTTCTGCATGGTGCTACCCAGGCGCTGCTGCCAGGGTTCTGAGAGCCCCATGGGGCTGGAGAGCAAGGGGCACATCACGGACAAGAAGGGGGGATGCACCCCATGGGAAAAAAAGGGTGGACGCACCCTGGGGGCAAGAAGGGGGGGGATGCACCAGGCTGACACCACCCGGGGAAGCAGCTCATAGCCTGTGGGGCTTCACTGGGAGGCAGAGCACGACGCTCTGCAGCCCCAGCAGCTCTCCCCAGCCCCACAGCAGCTCTGCCCCTCAGGGATGAACTCCCCCCGCTGCACGTCTGACCCATTTTGTGGAGCCCAAGGACGACGTGAGGCTGGGGGCCGAGGCTGGAAGCGAGCAGGAGTGGCTGTGCTCCCCTGCTGACAAGTGGCACACACAACCAGACACCCGACGGGCGACCTGTCAGTGCGGGGACTCCTAATCCGAGCCCGTGTCAGGGACAGCCAACAGCCTAAATATAATTGCAGGGAGGCAGACGCTCATGGTCTGGCAGCAGAGATGCTGCTGCTGATCTGACATGATGGAGCCGGGGAAGGCGGCAGCTCCACGTCCTCCGAGGAGCCCCACAGCCAGCAGAGCCACCCCCTCCAGCCCCACACCGCCCCATAGCCACCCACCACGGGCAGCCGGGGGCCAGGTCACAGCGTTGCAGAGCCCAAGCCCTCGCTATAATTAATCTCTCTCTCTTTCTCGTTCAGAGGGCAGGGAACACAGGGCTGCCACAGAAAAGGGGTTGCCTCAGCCCGTGGGCAGCCAGGCAGTGTTTATACCTCTTTGGAAGCAGCAGCGGGGTGGGCAGTACCCGCCGCTCTGCCAGACGGAGCTCACGGCCGCCCGTGCGGAGATGTCACGTTAAAGAGCCAAAGTGTGTCAGAGCCCCCAAGAGCAGCTCCGGTGGTTTTACTTGCACCATTAATAATTGCGCTTCGAGATCGGGAGAAGCGAACGGCACAGCTGCTGAGGGGCACCGCCGAGCCCTTGCTCCTTGCCCCCATGAGTTTAAGACGCACAAGAGCAGGATCGCATCCCATCTCCCGGCGAAACGCAGCCTCCCCCGAGACACGGAGTGGGAAACACCGGCGTGGGCTGTGATGGGAGGGAGAGGCCAGAGAGCAGTGCCCTGGCTTGTCCCGACTCCTGCACACCATCGCTGGGATTCCTAGTGTCCACAAGCAGCAGCACGGTTTGCCATCTCATCCTCCAAACCAGAAACCCAGTTTTCTGGAAGCAGGATTAACTGCAGGCAATTATTACGATGGGAAGTGGAGGGAATGGGGCGCTCGCCCCGCTCCCCCAGCCTCGCACGGCAGGGCTGAAGGGCAAACACCAAGCTGACGAGATAGTCCACAGCCCTGGAGGGCACCGCTGCCGAGCACCTTCCCAGCAGGAGAGCTCGGGGTGGGGATTTGTGCTTCCTACCTGGCGAGGCAGGGGCTCAGGCTGCACTAAAGCGGGAGGAATAAATCTCTGCTGCAAAATGAAGCACTGCGCATTGCACAGCGGGACGTGCCACCGAGCTGACACATCACCACCAGCTCGCAGACAGCACGTCCATATGGCAGGCCGGCAGCGGGCATGTTCTCTCACTTACATTTCCCTTAAGTTTTGATATTATACCAGGAACTGCAGAAAAGCAGTTTAATGCCTGGGCTGATCATGTAGCAGGATCGTGGTGAGAGGGTTTTCCCCAGCAGCAGTACAAGCAGCGATGAGAGACGGCGTTAGCTGTTACCCGGGTTCTGCCAGGCTCAATCCGGAGAGAGATGTCTGAGCAAAACCTCTCCCCCTGCTCCAGGCTGTGCGATGAGGGGGGCACCCACACCGACCCCCACCCTGCCCCATACACACCTCGCGTGCTCCCAGCAAAAGCAAACACAAGCCCGTGAGCAAAGCCACAAGCAAGGGGGTGGCCATGGGAACGGCTGCTCCCCCCTCCCCAACACCAACACCCAGGGGAGAACAGAGCCCCCAGTGTCCGGAGGGGCAGACCCGGAGTGTGGGGCACAGAGGGCAGGCTCGGGGGGCAGCCCTTCCCCTGGAGAGATGCCCACCAGCAGCCGAGTGCATCTCATCTCTTGCCGCCCCCTTCCCAATCCAGGCAGCCCCATCCCTGGCTCCAGAGAGACCGAAGGGCCATCTCTTCTCCCGGGCTGAGTGGTCTCTCCTCTGTGAGTAGACAGAAGAAGGCAACAAACTATTTCATTTTTACTATTTGTATTTGACCTTTTTATATTGTTTGCTTTTTCCAGCATAATCTCTTAAGAACATGACTCCAATGATTTATAACAAAAGAATATCTCTATAGTGGGTGCCTTGCAAGACCTCTCTCCTGCTGCTTTAGAGTGATTTACTTTTGGATTAGCCTCTGATAGAGAAGGGCTCGGCTGACGATTTGCCCTCGTATATCAAAAGGGAAATCCTTAAGACATCACTATAAAACAGCAGGAAAGAGCACCTGCCTGACTCATAAACTTATATGATGTGGTTTAGTCAGATAGGCCATCTGCTTCCCTTACATACCCATATGTCCTTCGCTGTTCCCTGCTACCTCCCTGTTAACTTCAGTGATTTTCCTCTTCACTTCCGCAGAGCTAAAATAAAGAGAAATGAATCGAATGATAAACTTTCATGCAGATGCAGATGGGAACAAGTGAAGTGGCCACTGTCTCTGCCTTCCAGTTAGCACAATAAATAACGACAGTGAAGTTGAGGAAACACACGTCTTCTCTTAATTAGATCCACGTTATAAACTTAATGTGCCAAATCCTGCCCGAGCTGACACCCACGTAGCCCAGCCGGCGCAGGTGAAGAGAGAACAGACCCATTCTGGCACATCCCTGCCAAAGCCTGGCTGTTCACGGCAGGAGCAGGGTACATCCCTGCTGTGCTCCTGCCCCACAGCCTCTGCCCCACGGCCGGTGGAAGGTTCTCCAGCCGGGGTTTGCCTCAGCCATGGCCCACCCCAACACCAAGAAACTGGTCCCAGGACAGGATAACACCCTCCTGCCTCGTGATTACCTATTTAGGGATTGACTGAGCCAAATCACGTATCAAAGCACCACCACCAGTAGCCACAAAATGACTTTTGCCCCGTGAACCTCACCTGTTTCCCTTTTGAATTTATTTCTGCTTTGGCTTCTATGACAATCCGTAACCATTAACTTCAGTAACTTAGTTAAACACCATGATATAAAAGGTACTTCAGTTTCAAAACTGCTGGCTAACTTCATTCCATACCCCTGGCTCTTGCGCTATGAGAAGGCAATGAATTGTTTTCTAACCACCCTCTGCGTTCCGCGCAGGACTCTACAGGACCAGTGCAACTCTCCTTTCCCAGCCAGACAGGCCTGCAATTCCTTGCACACAAGCTATTTCATACCACCTTCATCCTCTTCTCACCCTCTTCAGAGATTTATTCTGCTTTTTTGCAAGACAGGGCTTGACTAGAACAGCACTCACTGTATTTAAAGTGCACGTGCAAGATTGCTGCACTTTCTTAACAGTGTAATTAATTTTCCCTGGTCCTCTATTCTCTTTGGCCATGCATGGCCATCAAACACTACAGTCCTCTTACATGTCTCATGAGCAGACAACCAGTAGATCCTGATCCTGGCCACCAGCCCAAAGATGCCAGCATCCTCCCCCAGTCCCGGCTGGTCTCTCACCAGCTAGACCAGCCTGGGGCTGAGAAAGGCACTGGTGGAGCAGGACAGGACCTCCAGGTCTTCCCCAGGACCAGCACTGGGGTCCTCTCCACAGGGGAGAGGAAGCCTTGAAGAGCACACAGGAATGTGGAGAAACACCACGGGGCCAGCCCCACGCGATGACGCGGAAGCTTAGAGAAGGGCTGGATGGGGACGGTGCCGGGGCGTGCTGCTGGGCTGACTCACGCTGCTCCCTCTGCAATAATTTCAGATGATAAATGCACTTGAGGCAATCACGGTCTGCTGACGGGTGATGCCTGGCCAGCAAAAGAGGCAGCGTCCCCCCAAGCAGGCTGCCTGCTCCGCCGAGGCAGGACCAGAGCTTCTCAGCCAGTGTCTCTGGAGGGTCTGGTGGTGGAGCATCTGCAAAGGGCTCCGGGAAGTTGAAAGTGCCCTCCCCGGAGCCGTCGGTGAGCCGGGGGCAAGGCGTTCATTCTGCAAGGAGACCTATGGCTGCGTCCCCCCGGCCTCGGCAGGGCTGCGGTGGCTCGAGGAGAAGGGGGGCTCACCCAGCCAGGGGAATGGAGGAATCAACCCCTCCATGGCCCAGTGGGGATGAAAAGCCTCCTGTTATTTACGTTCCTTTCTAATGTTCATCTTGCTTTTTTAATTTCCCCATACCAAGACTTAGGGAGTTGTTTTTTTCCCCCCTCTGCAATAGGGAAAAAGTGAGCAGAGGGGTTTTTTTCCCCAGCTCTCTGGAGAGCTGCCTATAGCCTACCACAGAGGGATAAAAACCTGCATATAAAGACCACCCAAGGGACTGGGAAAAGTGGTCCCCACAGGAAAGAAAGAGGCATTTTGTTTAGAAAGGCTGAAGCGCAGACAATTACCCGAAGCAGAAAAACAACAGCATGAAGTTTCCTGCTCGGCTTTTCCCTCCCAGAGCCCGGACCAGGAGCAATGCCGGCACCGCGCCGTGCCACGGGAGATGGAGCCACCTGCACCAGAACGAGGACCAGGAGTGTGTGTGTGTGTGTGTGCATGTGTCCCCGTGCACATGTGTGTGCATCCATGCACACGTGCGTGCCCACCAGCGTGTGTCCTTATGGAAAAACAGGGAGCAACTCAGGCACAGGCACCACTTCCCTGCCTAAACACTTTACACCACTTTCCTCCTTGGAGATCCTAAATTATTGCTCATTAACACTGCTGAGCAAATGACCCGGGTCAAGCAGCTTCTCACTAAAGACACCCAGCTATTGCAAAACCCAGAGCAAGCTCAGCTGCAACACGTCCTCCCGGGCTGCTCTTACACACCCAGCAACAATGATCTTGCACAACCCTAAGGGCAACAGCCTTCCCAGGCACCATGTGTCTCCCGGCCCTGCTGCTGGCCTGCCCGGCCGGTGACACGGCTACTGAGAGCCCGGTGGTCCTGCCCAGGCAGGGCGAGCCTCGGGAATGGAGCTCTCCCGCCCCGCTTTCCCCACCAGCCTCCAAGGACATCCTGGAATTCAAAGAAATTAAAAGTGGAAAAGGCACCACATTAACCTCCTTAATTTTTCATTTCTGACACAGATTGTTTTCCCCTCATTTCAAAGAATTTCAAGTTAATGTCTGGAGGGCAGAAAAAAAAAAAAAAATCCATTTCCCAATACGCCTGCTGCAGCTTTTTCACCAATCGACTGCCCTTCCTGGTACAATCACTGGGGCATTGATTTTCTTCTCTCTCTCTCTCTTTTTTTTTTTTTTTTGCTAGAGCATCATCCGAAAAATCTATCAATGCAAACAGCATCTTTGAAAAAAACACCGGCAGCCCAAGACAAGCTGCTTTCTCCAACCTTTAACCCCAGGAAACCCTCTGCCAACGTGCTCGAGCAGCAGCTCTCTCCCCAGGGCAGCACAACCAGGACCGGTGGCAGGGCCATGACACACAGATACAGCAAGGGACGGACTCAGCCCTCACCCCAGGGCCACAGCCTGGTCTCAGGGCTGCTGCCTGCGATGCTGGGCTTGCCCTGAGACTGAGTGCCACCCTCCACCTCATTTTGGGGAAAAACAGGCAGCAACGCAGGCAAGAGGCTTTTTCTGCCCATGCATCGCCCTGGATGGGGCGCAGCGTGCAGCACAAGCTGCCCAGGGTTACACACACACAATAGAAACCAGGTTCTGGGGAGCCTGGCAGTGGCTGCCTCCTATTACTATGCTAAATAAACACTTCACTCAACAGTCTTGGCACTTATTAAGCACCTGGGAGAGAGACTGCCTCGTGTTGTCCAAAACACTCTTAATTACTGTTTAATCAAGATCTCTTCCCCTCTAGAAAAAAAAAAAAAAAGAAAAAAAAAAGAAGAGGCAGCTAAACATTTGCATGTATTTTCCACTGCAATCACATTACACATCTCTGTGACAAGCATATTTTTGGCAGTGCTGAGGAAGAAGGCACTGCCCGTGCAGGAGCATCGCAGCGCAGCGTGCTAATCCAAATAGCCTTAGGTCTCCCCTTCTTTAGGTAAGGAAAGGAACCAGGAGGATTTCCTGGCACACGGACTAATGCTATCAAATGCTTCTTTTATTTGTTGTTGACACGTACATAACAGTTGAAGAATCACTAAGTAACCTTGTAATATCTTGATTTATGGATTATTCTTCCATACGAACAGCACATGGTAAGGACAATGTGCATTCAGCTCTAGGTTGTATCTCTGCTGGAACAGGAGCCTTTGATTTCTGCTGTTAAGCACCCGCAAATCCCGGGCCAGGCCAGGGCTGAGCTGTGGTGCTGTTCCCATGGGATGCCCGATCCCCCGCGATCCCAGTGGGCGAACACACAAAACACCGCGTGGGCGTTCAGGCACAAATCTCTTTCCTTTCTGTAAAACCAGCTCCCGGAGCCGGATTTTCTCTGAGCAATTCAGAGCTTTAGAAGGGTGCCTGGCAATTTCCAGCTGCATTTCTGGGGGCTGAAAGACCCTATTGCTCCGTGGTAGAAAGCAGGCAGAGCCAGCACAGCATCTCCATCCCCACCTCCCCAGCCAGCGCACAGCCTGGAGTGTGAGGACCCCACGCAGCAGGAACCTTCCTTTTCCTCCTCTTTACATCCAGCCCAGCTCAGCTCGTCCTTAAGATAAAGGGGATTTGTCTCAGTTGATTTAACTGGCAGTCACAGCGCCCAGGCAGCTCCAGCAAAAAATGAATTTACATCTGGAGTAGCGTGAGGAAGAGAAGGGCCTTTGGAAGAGCATTACTATAGCGCTTTATACCGAGGGCCAGGTCCCAGCCCGGGCTCAGACGGGGTTGTGCCACCACCATCTCCATCACAGCGAGAAATGCATTGAGCAGCACTAATCTGAGAGCTCCAAAAAGCAGATGTAGCAGGGACGTGTCCAGGGTGCCTGCTCCTTCCAGCAGAGCCACCGGTGGCACCCCATGTCCCACACCTGACTCCTTATGTTGACTAAGTGACAATTACCCGGGGATGGCTGCTGGTGATAGATTATCGATGGCATATGACTTTGCATTTTAACAGCTGCTAATCTTCCTGCTAAACCCGCAATATCAGGTTAAATCACCTAACGTGATCTTTTGAGTGAGGCAAAGCAGAGTTCTGTGTTGATAATAGCAATTTAAACATAGCTGCTGGTAAAATCATCCAGAGAAACCCAGCTGCAATATTCTGATACAAATGTCCACGCTTTGTGCAAAGGGGACATCTGTATTGGAGAATGGACAAACTGACTCCCCAACACTTTTCACACTGGGACTTCATTGAGAAGGTCCAATGCTCTTCATAATTACAAGCTTTGGGATAAAGGTAAGAGTTTTCAGAGGAGCTGGGCACAGAGGTTTGCTTCCCTAGGATACATAAGACATAGGTATAAAGATCTCAGAGTATGCATTGAACATGGATTCATTTGTCCATTTTTATGAATTAATTTCTTCCATTTCTCCTCCCCACCCATGGTACAAGGGTCATCCTAACACAGCCCACAGGCACATCCATGGCCAGGTGGCAGCTCTCTGACCAGGAGCACCAGGGTCGAACCCGAGAGCAGATCTCATCTCCAAAGCACTGTTCAAACGCAAACTGAGCCAGTGTAAGTCCTTGTACACAGACCAAACTAGTCTAAGATTATCTCTGTTCTCAACCCGTTTACCAAATAGGTCTCGTGGTGAGCATGTGCTGACTCTTGATCTAGGGAACGCATCCAAGGAAAACAGCTGCCAGAGGCTTCGCTGCGAACGAACGCCGTGTGCTAAAGGAGCCCCTCGCCTGACACGGAGCTGGGGAGCTGGCTGGGAGGTTTAAATGGGGACAGAGGAGAAACCAAAGCCCACTCCCTCCTGTGCCATCTCTGAAGGAAGCCACAAAGAACCTGGGTAGCAGTTTGCAGCGAGCCCCAACCTAGAATGGTCCTCTGCAGTGGATCTGCCCCGCAGGACCGTCCCTGCCTCTCAGGCGCCTTCCCAGCCTCAGCTCGGAGGAAGGACGGATCGCCCTCCACCAGCAACCACCGAC
The DNA here is from genome assembly GCA_025769975.1 of Gallinago jamesoni. Lineage (NCBI taxonomy): Eukaryota > Metazoa > Chordata > Aves > Charadriiformes > Scolopacidae > Gallinago > Gallinago jamesoni. The sequence continues at coordinate 30,817,779 of JAOQGH010000005.1, forward strand.
CCATAACCCCTCCAGCCCCTGGGGACCAGAGCTCTGACCACCCCCTGAGCATCCCCCGATCCGTTCCCTCTCCGCAGGGGAAGGGAGGGGAGCCTGAACCAGCACTAACAAACCTACTAATTAAAAACCTCAGAAAGGCTTAAAATTAACTTTCCCAGGGAACAGGAACGGTTCAAAAAATAACACAACCTTAAATCTTTCTTTCTTAAATGGGGGGCAGAGTCAGGATATGGGTGTCCTGCAGCCAGGAAAAGCCACCCAGGGAAGGGGCTCATCCCCTGCTCCTCTCGGGCTCCAGCTGATGCTCTCCAGAGCTCTGTCACCACGGGCAGAAACACACCAAGAGACAGGTCGGCTGCTCCTCTGCCGTTTAAATGAGCCAGGTTTCCAAGTTGTGAAATTAGTCTCTGACTTCATTGGTTTCTCCTTCTCTCCCCCTCCGAAAATCCACTTTCTTCAGGATTTTGAGAACCTACAGCAAGGAAGACGGAAAACAGTTCAGGGTACGCCAAAGAAAGGCCAGCAAGTACATCTGGATAACTTTTAAAAGTTAATTACTCATTTTCATATCTTCCTTCCGTTCTTCTGGCTGGGAGCATCAGACACCATGCAAACAGCCTTTCTTGGAGTATTTTCTTGGCACACCAGGGTACCAAGGGTCTTCAGAGGAAGCTCTGAAAGAATTCAGACCTGGGCTGTGATACCCTTGCATCTCATCAACACACGCGTCCCACTCAAAAGCCAAAGCCTAGCGCAGAAGACGTACATACGCTCCCCGCTGAACCCACAAGAGGATTACTCCAGGCCTGTTTAGAGAAGTCCTAGCACAATAGTGTTGTAAGGCCCTTAATCACGCTGTGCTTCAGCAGCATTCCTTGGCCCAGAAGAGCACACCAGCAGTATGAGACATGAATGCCGGCCAAGCTTTGTTTCCATGTTCCTGTCTCCTGAGTCCATGAGGAACATCTGGTTGCCTTCCTTCCACTGCCGAGGGTGGGCATGGGTGGGTCTCCACTGACAGCAGCGAGGCCACAGCCAGCAGCACACCCCGAGCAGCCTATTGATCAACACAAGATGAGGCAAGACGAAGGACGTGCTTGGAGAGGTGCCTGCAAGACTTTTGCCATGCTGGCAGCAGAAGCAAGGGACACAGAAATTCGGATCTGCCCCAATGCCGGCACCGCAAAGAAAACCAGGGTGAAAGACCAGAGATAAAAGACATTTCATGACCGTGGCCTGGGGAGAAAGTGGCCACCCGTTTCCTTGTCTCCGCAGACTAAAGCGAGAACCACGGCACTTCACTGCAAGAGGCTTCCTGGTCCCTGCCAGGACACGAGCATCTGCTCGGAGTGGCTTTGGCCACATCAGAGGGTGGGCTGTGGGGAGGCACTTGGGCTTCGAGCTGATGTGAATGGGAAGGCAGGACCATAAACCAGGAGTCAGCAACTCCGCAGCCTGCGCTTGGTCTTGGAAGGGTTTGGGAGGTCTCTTCCACAGAGGTTTCACCAAAAAAACCCAACCTGCCTGTGCAAAGCAGAGACCCTGTTTCTGAGGGACATTTACCACATGGGAGTCCCATCACTCACGGCTTGCAGGGACAACCCTCTTTCACCCAGGACCACAGCATCAGCCAGGGCTCTCCCTGCTTCCAGGGGGCTTAAGCTCCAGGCTTATTATTCCTCCTCTTTGGGTGGGATTTGGTGGGTGCTCCCTAGTACAGACAGACAGCAAGAGCGCACACTCTTCTGTGTCTCTGGAAAAAAGAAACTAAATCCAAAAACTTCCCGAAAACAAAAGATCTTAATCCTACGTTGTTCCACAAATAATTCCTATAAAGTAATGCCATAGAATCATATGAGGTTGGAAGGGACCTCTGGAGATCATCTAGTCCAAACCCCCTGCTGGAGCAGGTCTACCCAGAGCAGGTCCCACAGGAA
>JAOQGH010000005.1:30826918-30872592 GCA_025769975.1 Gallinago jamesoni
AGGCAGTCACTGAAGTTGCCTCCATGAACCCAAAGAAAAACACCGAGCAAAAGCAACTTCCAGAGAGTCACACTGAAAAGCAAGAACCAAACCCAGCCCACCTAAAGCACCCAAATCCCCATGCTGGAGAATTTACAAACAGTTCCCAAGTCCCCCAGAGCACCAGCAGGGACAGGGACCAGGGTGGCACGCTGAGCTGGTCGCTGCGGGACACCCCATTTCGCTGCACTCACCAGCCCCGTCTCCTGGGGAAGAGGACGGGCAGAAGAAGGGAACCTCGGTCACTCAGCGAGTGAACCCCAGGCCTCCCAGTCACAAGATGAATGGTCACACCTGAAAGCATTTGGGAACAGGATTTAAGAGCTCTCTGGCCTCCATCAGCCTATTGAATGCTACAAAGATGATGAGGGGCTGAGAACATCTCTCTAATGAGGAAAGGCTGAGGGACTTGGGTCTTTTTAACCTGGAAAAGACTGAGGGGGGATCTGATCAATGTCTATAAATACTTAAAGGATGCGCATCAGGAGGATGGGGCCAGTCTTTTTTCAGTGGTGCCCAGTGACAGGACAAGAGGGAACAGGCACAAACTTGAACAGAAGTTCCATCTAAACACAAGGAGAAACTTCTTGAATTTCAGGGTGACAGAGCCCCAGAACAGGCTGCCCAGGGAGGTGGTGGAGTCTCCTTCTCTGGAGACATTCAAACCCCACCTGGACACGTTCCTGTGCAACCTGCTGTGGGTGGACCTGCTTTGGCAGGGGGTTGGACTAGATGATCTCCAGAGGTCCCTTCCAACCCCAAATCATCCTGTGATCAGTAGGGTCTGCAGAAGTGGTGCTCAGGCTGCTGTGAAGCAGGGCCTCCTGCAAGACTCAGCCATGTCTTGTGACAGAGACAACTTAGTATTCCAGCTGTGCACCTCAGCACCAGGCAGTAGATCGAATATGCATCGGTAAACACGGCTTTTGGTGCCGAAGTCCACGGAGAAGTTATCAGGAGGCAAGGCAAATGTGTACAGCAAACAGCGAGTGCGCTGGAGAACACAACTGCAATACAAAGCATGTCCTTCCCCTTCTGACGCCAGCTCCAGGATGACTAATCCTGCGCAGAGATGCCAGTCACCAAAAGACCTTAGACGCCCTTCTCCCACAACTCTGAAATGGAAATAAAAGCGCAAGACAGGCTGTCTGTCTCGCAAATCCGATACCTGCAGACCCAGGTGCTCCTGTGTACCCCCCCTCCCCACACAAACAGGCCTGTCGCTGCTCTTCACACTCACTCAGCATTTGCCCACCTTCAGTACGAGCACTCATCAGCTCTCAAGAAGCCTCACTCACCATCCACCATCACCCTCCCAGGCTGGGAACAGGCTCCCCCTGCCCCCAGCACCAGATCTGAGCTCCTCGTCCAGACAGACTGGTCCTTCCAACGGGCTGCTGCTTAATCCCCAGCTTTCGGAGTGAAAATCCAGGGCCAGTGGGGGAGAGATGCTGGGAGCAGCTCCCGGCCAGGTATTTTGCACACCGTGTGTATTTGGCCAAGTTATCAACAGCAGCCTAAAGCTCAGCATATGGAGAGTAAGATCTAGAAAAACATCAGGGAGATACACCAAAACAGACCAGTGATGCCTTCTAAGGAAAGCAGGGCCTCCAAAATCAACCTGGATGGAAAGTGTCCTCAGATGCTGTCAAGCTCCCACTCCTCCACCAGCTTTGCTCACAGCTCCTAGAGATTTGCTGCCAAGAGCCCAAGAGAGGCCCTTCCCGCTGAAAAGCACGCACCACCTCATCGTCCCCCATCCCCAGTTCATCTCCAGCCTCATGAACACCCCTCCTGGCTGTCTCCTGCCCACCAGAACCCTCCTGCCCTGTGCTGGGGCTGGAGCTCAGCCCCTCTCCTGTCCCTCCACACACGTCCCCGTGCCTGGTCGAGATGTGGTGGTCACCCGAGGACAGGCACCAGGACACGGCGTGCTACTCCACCTTGCCAAGGCTGAAACCACCACCAGCCTGATCCTCTTTCAGCCTCCCAGCTCCTCTTCCTCCACAGATCAGATTGCAAGCTGGCAACGGGGCTCCTGCACTAGCAGTTGAAGAGCAGACAGCAGACTCAGTACAGTTATTTCCTCAAGAAACGAGGCTAAAAAACCCTCCAGGGTCCCAAGCCTCTTCAACAGCCCCCCAGCAGGACCCTCCTCACTGTTAAGGACCTCAAGGAGAGGAAGCCAGGCCTGAGCCCACAGCCACAAAGAACCTGCTTTCCCACCTCCTGCCCTCTCACAGGCATCTCAGGTGCCTTTTAGCTAAAAATCTTTAAATGCAAGTTCCTCTATGGTCTTCTTAAAAGGGCTACAGCCCCTCACTGGCATGCTTTTTCCTTGTGCTTTTTGATGTAAAAGCACTCTTCCCGTGCAGCACCCCGGGGAGCAAGGGTGGCTGCTCCCACGCTGAGCCCAACGTGAAGGCACTCTGGGGCTGGCAGAGCGGGAGAAGGACACATTTTGTCCACTTAAGTCTTTATCCAGGGCATAATTCCAGGTGTTTTTGCAGATTAGGAAGGAAAAAAAAAAAAAAAAAAAAAAAAGGAGGGGGGGTTTTACTTTACAGGAAAAAAGTCCAGGGGCAAAATATTACCTTGCATCCCATATCCAGTAGCAAGGTCTCCTCTGTTCATTATAGTCTTCCCTGTAACTTCTGCTCTGCAGCTCCTTTAATCTCATCAGATATGGGAACAGAAAACTGCCATTGTTCCTTGGCCATGAACAATGCCATTCGCGGAGCCATGAGAAAGCGCAAGATGGGTATAAAAAAGGCGGGCACTTGTTTCCCCATAATCTCTTCTACAGACCGACAAAAGAGGGTTTTGTGTAGAGAAAATTGCCACATACAGAAACAAAACAAAAATAGAGCATGAGAGCTGGGACCACTTTTATCTGGAGAGGCACCACGGGGAGATATGCCAAATGTGATTCATTTTAACAAGTTTAGCCCTTGAGAGACAAGAGCAGAGCCCCCGGTTAAGAATGAGGGGGTTAGGCAGGAGGGTCGGGGGCGACCAGGGCCTGGCACAGCCTGGGGGGGGGGAATAAGTGACCCCAAAGGCTGCTTCCTCCCTTGTTACAGGGGCAAGGAGCTCGGGCATGGGGTGAGTGGGTGGACAAATAAAAAAGATTGGTTTGAGGTGGGGATGGGGATGCTTAGGGTCTTTTTTTATTTATTTATTTTTTTAACCATTGTTAATTTTGTTAGGTTAGCCCCTGCATTGACTCGTTTACAGCGGAGTAATTAAAGTATATAAACAGATACAGAGGTTCTTGCTCTCCCATCCATAACGGGCAGCGAGCGCCGATTAACTACATAACCCTTCGGGGAGACCCTTCCCCTGCCCAGGCACCTGAGCAAACACCCCGGAGCTGCCGGGCAGCTGTTTGCAAAGCACCGAGGGGCTTTGGTAAAATATCATACAGGCACTCATCCGCCTTTGGGACCGGTCCCCCCCTGCTCCCCGGGCTCTGCAGGTAGCAGAAAGGCTCCGATCAATACAACCGCGAGACCCTTTGAATGAAATCAATGCAGCTGAACAAGCGTGTAAGTCCTGGTGTCATCACATTATTTATTCCCCAAAGTCCCCCATCCTGCTTCAGCTGGAGGAAGCGCTCCAGTACGTCCATGTCCTCCTCCTCCCCCAGCTAAATCAGAGGCTCAGGTTCCGCTTCCCCATCTACGAGGGGATTAGGAGCTGCTGGCACCCAGCACCCTGCTAATGGCCACCGACTCGGAACGAGGGGAGGTGACAGGGGGACCGGTGGCTCTGGGGCTGTCACCCCGGGAAGGTGAGGCCAGCATCCCTCCCTGCCAGCAGCTCCTCACAGGTTCTCCCCCTTCCAGCTCTTCGCTGCCTCCCTGGGATGCCGCTCTGCCCACTGCCTCCTTTCAAGCCATTGTTAGTTTATTAAGGGCTTTTTAAGAGATGGAATTTGTGCCCCAGGAGAACGAGTGGCAGAGAAAGAGCTCCGCAGTCCTGGTGGCCTCACAGCACCAGCCAAATGTCACATCCAGGCCCAGCAGGCAGTGGCATGGAAGCAACCAGGGCTGTCCCCCCGCCGTGCCTCCAAAGAATGGGTGGGAGATGGGCAGAGCCCCACCGCTGTGCTGCCCACCCTCCATGGAGGAGCCGGGGTCCAGCTGCAGCACCGATAAAACCATGGGGCACCACAGCAGACGGCCATGGGGCCGGGCGGACGAGCCACCTCCAGAGCGGGAGAGACGGCCATGGAGGTACAGCGTGGCCAACTCCAGCCCACCCTGGCCCCTGGGCCAACAGGAGCCGAGAAGCTCCAGCCCACCTCCTGCTCTCACGGCCATCAGCAAGGGCCACCTGAAGGGAGAGGCCTCCCCCAAGCTCACGTGCCCACAAAGCCCACCAGGAACAGCCACCAACGATGGCCCCTTGCCCACAGCAGCACAGCACACACCAGGAAGGGACCGATGGGGGTCCTTGGTGTGACCTTCTCCCCTCCACATCAGCCCTGGTGTGAGAAGACCACCCAGAAAGCCCCCAGCCAGATACCACAGGGCTGTGGAAGCGGAGGAGACCCCTCCAGGGCACCAGCTCCACCATCACGGATCGCAACCTCCAACGCCCCTGGCCTGGAGACACTGTAGGAGCCTTAAGCGACTCATGATATATTTGGGGCTTCCCAGGTCCAACAATGCTGGGGAATTGGTCTCACCAACAATGGGCTGCACAGTAACTCATAAGCAGACCATCACCTGAAGGTCCTTCCACCAGCGAGGCAGGAGCTCAAGGTTCACCAGAGGCATTTTGAAGTGAGTTGTTGGGCTGGGGTGATGCAGGAGAGCTGTGCATGGACTGTTGTCCCCAAGCCCACCTCAGCCATCAGCTTTGCTCCCTGAGGGCAGGGAAAGCAACTGCATCCCCAGTGTGTCATCACAGCCCTCCTTCATCCACCTCAGCTTGGACCTTCCTTGTTCACCCTCTTGAGAGCCTCTGAACCACAAGCACCCCCAGACCTCAGACAGAGGGATGGCCTCGGGGAAATGCCTACTTGCTGCCAAGGATCATCATCAGCACAAAAAAATTAACCACAACTTGCCCAATATAAATAACCGCGTGTTCCGCATACTTCCATGGTGGCTTTAAACTCATTCCCTGAGGGCTCTGAAGGTGACTCACGTCTCAGAGCCTCCCCGTGCCCGCAGCACCTCACACACACCTCACACACGTTTGCTTTTGTCAGGTTAATCCATATTCCCACCGATGAACAAGTGCCAAGAGCCTCTCTCGCCACCTTCACCCGACGGAGTCAGCCGAGCCCCCAGTGAGGAGCCACGTCACAGATTTAGGTTATTCAGGATTCCGAACCAACACTGGTAGCTAAATCCCTAACACTGTTAATTATGTTTCCTATCACCAATTTACAAAGCAACTCTATCGATCTTGCCCCTACTCTGCAAATTACAAAGAAGTGACCGGAATTAGAAACCGAACATCCAGGAGGGAGATTTTTTCCCCCCAGCGGAGAGGAGGTCTGGCTGGGTCCCCAGGAGGAAAGCACCAAAGACAGGTTTGTCTGCAGGCACCGGCTCCCGTGGGGACTGTCCCACCAGCCACCCTGGGGAACAGCCACAGGGAGCCATGAAGGGGGCTACGAAACCAAGTCGGGGCCAGCCGAGGAAATAATATCAAATAAAGGGACTGATTAGAAAGAATGCAGAAACTATATCCACTTCATCAGGGCACCAGCCACATTCCCACAGCCCCCAGCCACCACCAAAACCCTGCTGAGCCACGGGTCCACAGCGTCCTCACCTCAGCACCACACTCCCTCGTCGTTAAGTGTCCCTGAAAAAGTCCACACATTCCTATTTTTCCATTTGGGCAACAACATGGAGGTCTAAAGAGCAATATTTTTTTTAGCTGTGGTTATAGCTTGGAATTAATGATCTTCCCACAAGCATGAAGCTAACCCGAGGTAGAAGCAGGTCTTCTACCCGAGGTAGAAACATGGTTTAGTGATGTTGGGTGTGTTTGGGGTTTTTTTTGTTGGTGTTTTATTTGTTTGTTTGTTTTCCAGAGCTAGGTTGATGGTTGGACTAGATGATCTTAAAGGTCCCTTCCAGCCTAGACAATTCTATGATTCTCTAAGCAGAATTTTCCACTATCTTATTGAGAGAAATACCACAGAAAACACCATGTTAAGTGCACGGTGCAGGCAGGTAGCCTGGGAATAGCAGGGAAATTATAATGGGCTGTTCAGAGAAGTGCAAAAGTTCAATTTGAAACCCGGGGGAAGTTTCCTCATTCCTCCACTGGGCAAATCCCCACCGCAGTCCCCCCCGTGACCCCCGGGGAACGCAGCCACACCGGCCCCATGGCCAAGGCCAGCACTGCCCTCGCTCCGCTCCGTGACAGTCACGGCTCCACGGGGCACCAAAGCTGCCTCCCACCAACGCCTGCCAGGAGCCGAGGGTCAGCCCTAAAACCCAACACTCGTTTTCATGTCATTTGCTGTGGTAGGAAGAGGCGTTCGTTGTGATCAGCCCTATCAAACCCTTGTGCACGTCGATCTCATTACAGCCACAAAGCTCATTTAGACCTTCAACAGCAAGGGGAAACGAACGGTGATTCCAAGCACAGCCCACCAGCAGGTGACAAATCCTCTTACTCCGAGGATACAGTTCACATTACATTCGAGCAAGAAATCTATCAAGTCCCTTTAATTAATTCCCCTCCTCCAAAACGCTCGCGTGTGGAAAGGTCACACACCTCCTGCCAGGTAGCGCTGTCTGCTCGCCCTCTCCATCTCCCAGCACCTCCGGCTCACAACCGAGAAGCCACCCGGCCACAGACATGGTGACGAAGGGCAATAAGGGTCCCCATAGCCACATCACCAGACCATGGGGCCAACAGCATCCTGGCTGCATTAGTCAAAGCGCTGCCAGCAGGTCGAGGGAGGGCGAGCACTGCCACGTGGTTCACACCAAGTCCCTGCCCAGCAGCTGCTGGCCACAGGGATGGGGCATGTGGCCACACTCTCACCATGGTCTATCACTGCCTTGGCCACCAGGACCATTTCAGGCCAGTGAAGACTAAAGCAAGGTGGGGGCTCTCCCGCACGTCTCACACTGGAAATGGCTGTAGGAACGTGCCAGGACAGAGCACGTTGCACTGAAGAATACCCACAGAGGATCACTCCTCCCTTTTCTAGGCTGTACAGAATTTTTCCTGGTTGTTTTTTTTTTTTTTCACATTTTTATTTTTTTTAGTATTTCCTCATCTACTTACAGCTGCAGGTAACAAAGGTTGCAACACACCAGAGGACCACTCACCCAGAGCTGGGAAAGAAGAGCCCAACCAGAACAGGGGCAAAGCAACTGGATTGACAAAGCACTGCAGAACCAACCCCATGAGAGATGCCCAGCCTCAAAAATGAGTGTGTTTGGACGCTTCACTGACAGTACAGAAAAAGAAAACCACTGGGAAAGAGAAGCCTTATGGAAACTGAAGGGATGGAAACTGTCATGGGAACACAGAGGGAGGAGCAGGCCAGGAATAAACCCAGGCTAGAGATCAGCAGGAAGCTTCTAGCAACTGGAATGAGAATGTTCCAGAACAGAATGTCATTTTTGTCCCTTCTTTCCATATAGACTTCACCCAGTGTCAGTGGAAACTACAGAGCCACGGCAGCACACGCTGGCCTTGTGTGCCTGAGGACCCTCTGAACCTGCTCGTACCCCTTCCTTAGCACATTCATCTCATGGGCATCCACTAAATGCCACGCTCCAAGAAGACAGATTGGGCAGACAGAAACACCTGTGATTTCACAAAGGAGAATTTACACCGTAAATCTGTCTGTCTGGACAGACAGACTGTGTTCAGCACCATAATATCCAGACCAATTCCCGAGTGTCTCAAATTGATATCGACTGATCCCAGAAGGCTGACAAGACACGGTACAGGAGGAAGCCTGGGAGATGCTTTGCCAGATTTCAGAAACAAAACTTTCTTAAATATCACAAAACATTAAAAAAAAAAATAATCTCTGTGGCTGCTAACGTACTTGCCAAGCAGAAAGATGACGGCAGCCACTTCACGGCTACCCTGCACACTCAGCCAGCTGGGCTTTCATCACAAACCCATCCAGCATCTCATTACTGTCCATCACCAGGGCTCCGACTCCAAGACCAGATTCGCTGAAGCAGGGTGAGCCTTGCGCTGCGCTCCCCAACGCGCCCGGACTAATGGGGAAAACATCTCAGGGAACATCCTCACCAACCAGAGGAACATCCCCTGACGGTTCTTAGGCAGTGACGCACGGATCCCTAAGGGGAGAGGAGTTCAAAGAATCTCGAGACCTGATGGGGCAGGGACCTCGTGAAAGACTGCTCCTGACATGCCTTCCTCGCTGCAGAAAGATCTCACAGCTTGAGCCGCGGGAACAGGAGGTGCGTTTCCACTCTGCAGACATGATTTCACATGAAAAGGGGACGGTGCAATGTCAAACTCCCAGCGCTGCAGAGCGAGAACAAAAGTGAGGTGGAAAAAATACAAGTGTAAAATACAAACAACCAGAACTAAATTACAGTAATCCAGTATGCTAGAGAATTTTTAAGAAAAGAAACCTCCGTTAGCTGAAGGACAAATATTTACTGTCATTAAGAAAAAAAGCATTCAAAATACAGCTGAAAGAGACAGACTGCCACTGTTATGTTACAATCTACCTTTACTTTCTGTTTTCTCAGAGCCACAAAAAGGACTTTGGGGGCTCAAGTTAGCTGCATTAACCAAAAAAGATCTAATTTTTAAAGCTGTCGTCTTGCCTCACTGGGCACCTTCTCATAAAACATGAAATAATTAACTGTTAAAGCAGAGGGTTTGGAGCCAGAGCTTCCAGCTGCCGGGCTTCTGCAAAGGCACATCAGTAAATGTCTTAGATTGCAAGGGCTGTTGGTGACAAGGTCCCCCAAACTCACACCTTTCTGCTTTGTTAGCGGCAGTGAAGGGGCAGAAGATTCGCTCCACTCTTCATTGCCATTCCCATGACATCTGTGGGACAGTCTGGCTCTGATACAAGACATTCGTGGCCGGTTCTGGGAAACACCCAGCTCTGATCCTGCCTTTTCCCAAAAGCACGTTGCAGCTCAGAAGCAGTCCCTCTCTCCATACCTGCATTGTCCTGCTTTCCCAATGGAAAATTCCTGGTTCAAAACAGCCACCTCTGCTGGGAGGACAGGCTGAGAGGGTTGGGAGGGCTCAGCCTGGAGAAGAGATGGCTCCAAGGAGACCTTAGAACCCCTTCCAGTACCTAAAGGGTCTCCAGGAGAGATGGGGAAGGACTCTCAATCAGGGAGTGGAATGAGAGGACAAGAAGGAAAGGTTTTAAACTGAAAGAGGGGAGATTTAGATTGGATATTAGGAAGAAATTCTTTCCTCTGAGGGCAGTGAAACACTGGCCCAGGTTGCCCAGAGAAGCTGTGGCTGCCCCATCCCTGGAGGGGTTCAAGGCCAGGCTGGATGGGGCTTGGAACAACCTGGTGTGGTGGGAGGTGTCCCTGCCCAGGGCAGGGGGGTTGGAACAAGATGATCTTTGAGGTCCCTTCCAACCCAAGCCATTCTATAATTCTAAATAAAAGCAAACAGTGAGAGAATTCCACACCAAACTGCCTGCTTAACCTACACACACCATAAACCATAGCCCTGTTGGACACAGCACACTCCAAATGATCAGACTCACCCAACCTGCAGGAAAACAATGCAGCAAGAACAGCTACCAACCCATGCACAGGCAAAGAAATCAGCTTTATTCTCACTGGCTCTCACAGCACAGCTGATGCCCATTGTGGTAACTTCCATGGCATGAGTGGATTTTGCAGGATCTCGTTACACAAACCCTTCCCTCCTGTGCAGCGAAGCAGAACCTCGCCACTGAATTCATCAAGCCCCCTCCCAAGCGTCCCGCTCCTGGAAGGAACAATCTCCCACCTCTGGAGGAGGAGAGGTGCTGTGCCTGATGGCACCCTGAGTGAGGATGGGGCTGGGGGCTGGGTGTACCCTCGCTGCGGTTTGCCCAACGTCAGCAATATCTGCCTCAGAGGAACAAGAACCTGCAGCTCCAAACGTACGCACAGGGTGCCACAGCTCCTGGAACAGGATGACATCGTAAAATTAAAATCTGGTTCCCCACTTTGCCTTCTCCAAAACTAACAAACGATAATTCTAAGTGTTACCCTTTACGATGGAAGGACCAGGCACTAAGGTGGCAAGCGATGGACAGGCAGCCTGGGCGGGCAGCGTGACGGCACACGGCAAGGCTGCTGCACAGCAAAGCCTTTCAGGGGAGTCACCGTGGGCTTTCGTGTGCCATTTCCCTGGATGAACGTGCAGCCTGTAGCTGTGTGCCTCCCACGTTCTTCCCAGGTAAGTTTCCTCGGCGCTCTTTGGACCGTCTTATCAGCCCCGCGATCCCCCGGGTCCCCCCCGGCAGGATGTGAGCCAGACTGCCTGCTGACTCCCTTCGGGGGGGAGGCACGACCCTGCCGGAGGGACACAGAGCAGAGCCCTCAGCCCCCCGCGGTGGGAGCGCACCAAATCTGCTCCGAGGGTGGCTCAGCTCCCGAGGTGCATTTCCATAGCCTGCGTTTCCATAGTGTCACGCCGGCAAAGAAAGAAGAGCGCTGGGGAATGGCCGGCTGGGCGAGGTTGAGAAGAAGGCTTTCCTCTACCAGCCTTTCAGATAGAGAGGTCGCGGGCTCGCAAGGGTCAGCAACCCCTCTTAATATTCACCAAAGTAGCAACAACAAAGGCAAGCTGGGGAAAGGGAAGCGTTCCTGTGGAGTCCCATCTTCACTGGGGATACCACTCCACAATGAAGTTATTTCAAAGCGCCCATAGGTTAAGCCACAGCTTTCATCCCAGTAGCCAAGGTCCCGCTGAGCTCTGCCTGCAAAGGCACATCAAGCAGAGACACTCCGGTGACATCTAACCTCACCCGGCTCGCTGCGGCAGCCACCCTTCTCAGCCAGGCTGGTAATTTAGATAACAGAAGAGAGTGTGTCAAACGCATAACATTTAATAAGTCCAGAAGAAGGTCAACAGCCCCGTCTGAGCAGCACTTTAAAAGCTCCCATCTGATATAAATGTTATCTTGGACATCAGCAGCGCTTGGTAAATAAAAAGACAAGTTCCACCTTCCGAAGCAAATTACATGAATGCCTCTTGGCTTCGATGATGATTCCTAGGAGGCGACTCTCTATTATTTCCCCTTCGTGCACCTGGGCATTAACCAGAAAGCCAAGGTCACTTACTGCTTTCTCATTCAAACAATCTGGATTATGTCTCCCTGAAATCATTACCGCCTCGTGACAGCAGCCGGGAAGCCCGGGGAAAGCCCTTCCCTGTGCCGAGGTTGGGCTGCCAGCAGCACGCCGGGGACCCGAGGAGCAGAGCGGCCACCAGCAGCGCCTTGGGACACGGTGGCCAACACGGCGTCTGGCCACCCCAGCAAAGTGATCGAATCCTCCCTCTCGGATGTGTTGCTTGCGTGATGTTCAAAACTCTTCCAGGTCTCGACGCCACGTCACACCAGCACTTTAAAGCCTGAAAGTCAACAAACCTATAGAGAACTGCCACCCAGGGGTCTTCCCTTCCCAAACCGTGTTTCTCTAGAACCACAGAGGTGGCTGTCACTAGAACAGGTCACCTCCCTGGTTTCTTCCCTTGGGTTTCCATCGGGCGCTGGAGAGAGGGACACGGCCAGCCCCTTGCAGTCCCAACCCCACACCAGCCCCGATGAAGAGAGGTGGAGGGGACAGTGCTCCTGTCCCCGACCCCTTGCTCCACCACACACCACCTCACCCCCAGGGGGACTGCCTCAGCAGCGAGGTCTGGTCCCAGCGAGCGCCTTCGTGTCACCCTGGTGCCTTGCTGAGCCAGGCAGAGCCGCCAGGGCACACGAGGAGTTAAGCTTTTTTTTTTTCCTTACAAAATGTGTAAAGATGTGGTCTGCACACTTGGTGAGCTGCAGCGTTCGCGGGCCAAAACATTTTGCTGCATATTTCTGAAATTATTTGTCAGAAAAGAACGTCAATGACATAGAAAATCAGTTGCAGATGTAACCTTTTCAAGCATCAATAATAACTTAAGGCATTCGAAACTAACTCTTAACTCGCAAGTGACTGCATCACACGGGGTACTTTCTGAGGCAAGGGCTAGTGGATGAGATGCAGAGCTGTAACCCCTCCCAGTGATGGTGACCCCCCCCCCCCTCCACCTACCCCCCTCCAGCTCTCCCACTTAGCAAAGAACAATTAAATCCTTGCATTTGTCAAAGCTGCTTCCCTTCCTGGGACCTTTTTTCCCCAGTTCCCAGGCTGCTCCTGGACCCAGCAGGCACTCTTGGGTGGGAAAAGAGCCTTCCAGACCAGTTCCAATAACCAAGTGTCGTGTCCCCCCCCCGGCGCACTGAAACGGGGATGGCCAGGGTGCTCTCTCTGAGGTGCAACACAAAGGCAAAGGCACTTTGCAAGAAAAACTCATGTTTTATCCCTTCATGGTTCACCATCATCCCCCACCCTGCCAGAAGAGCGGCCAGGCCACCCCAAACTCCTTGGGCTGGGCAAGAAGTGCTTCTTCAGCCACACGAGGGATGAGGACCCTCAGAAGGACACACGGATGTAGCCCACGGAGCGATGGAAGCATCGCTGCTATGGCTCTCCTGACACGGCCAGAGAGCCAGTGCTGCCACCACACTGACTTTTCCGTAATGAATATCACCGCTGTGCTCTCGGGGGCACATGCTTAAGGAATTTAACTACTTTAATACAATGGGCTCAAATTGCCAAGAATGTTTGTGCATCGGTGTGAAATCAGAAATTCGGGGAGGGGGTGCTTTATCTGTCAAAGGCCACCATCAGGGGGCTGACAGAGCAGACAGTGGGAAGCTGGATTGCATCGGACACGCATCAGCCCATCAAACACAAACAGCCTTTAAAGTGCTGAAAGGCCGAGCCGGCCCCGGGTGCAGGCTGTAACGGCCCCTCGGGGCTCCCACCGGGAGCGCTGCCTGCCAGCCCAGCTGCACCCGCGTGGGTCTCCTGGCCTGATCTTTGTCCCATAAATCACGGAAAAAGGGATACTTCCTAACAGCTCAAATTAAGATGAAATGCCTTCGTTGTCAGGCTGGCAGCTACCTGTGCTGTCCCCTGGCCACGTGCTTCTTTGGAGCTCCCAGGGTCTGGCCGTGGAGGGCATGGGATGCCCTACCCAGGGATGCACCAGCCACAAGGACCTGCTGGACCCACGCTGACCTCCTGGCCAGCTGGGCCGGCAACCGGGCCAGTTACCATCAGGTAATGACTGTTCAACAACAGCCAGCCCAGGATGGAGACCAACACCGCTCCAGTCCATCCCGCAGGAACCGGTCCATGGGGGAGACCAACACCCTGCCAAGATGAGCAGACACCAGTGGCCAGGGCAGGGGCTGGTAGCCCTCACAGCCATCCCCAGCACGGGCAGCTCCTGTGGCCATCACTCACGGCTAGTTCAGTGGGGGCTCGCCAGTCCCGGGGCCAGCTGGGGACCGGCGACCGCGCTCCTGCTGCCTCCCAGCCATCCCTGCTGCAGTCCAGCGCCTGAAAAGAGCTAAACTTCAATTATTCCAGGGGAAAAAAAAAAAAAAAAAACACAACAAAAAGCCAACAAAAAAAACAAACGACAAAACCCTTGCTTTCAGATTAATCCCCAGACCTCCCCCCTGAAAAGATCCTTTCTGCAGCCCCCCGCTGCCGAGCCCGGCCCCGGCACCTGGGTCCTGGCCCTCCGGCACAGACTGCCCTCGGGGCTTCTCTGAGGGGCTCCGCAGCAGAGGGGAATAAATAACATAACCCCAGCCTGTAAAAAAATAGGCTTTCCTTACAAAGCAAAACCTCAAATAATAAGCGAAGGAGAAGGAAGAAGGGGGGGAACACTCCCGAGCGACCCCTCCTCAGCACCCCCAGCGCAGCACAGCATCGCTCAGCCGAGCGGGGCGCACGGCAAATAATACCGGCTCTGCCATCGCCCCCCGCCCCGGCACCGAGACCCCCACGCACCAGGGAATGCAGGGGAACAGATGGATTTTCCATGGGAAGGAGCTGCGACGGCTCCTTCCAGTCAAACCCCGCGGAGCCATGTGTGCAAAGCATTAAACCCCGCTCCCTTCGCTGGGACGGGGGCGCCGGGAGAGGGGATTTTAGGGGGGGGGGGAATTCAGAAGGAAATGCCCCTCAGCCTGGCACAAGGCAGGTGGGCATCGATTGGCACAGCCAGAGCCTGAGCCCACCATTTCCATGGTACCCAACCAACCAGGTAACTCTTCCAGGTGCTTCTCATCAAAGAGAGGGTGCAAAGGTAAAATATTAAGGGAATATATAATAATTAAGGTGCTGGAGCGTGTCCAGAGGAGAGCCACCAAGCTGGGGAGGGGTCTGGAGAACAAGTCACACGAGGAGAGGCTGAGGGAACTGGGCATGTTTAGTTTGGAGAAGAGGAGGCTGAGAGAGGACCTCCTTGCCCTCTACAGCTCCCTGAAAGGAGGGTGTAGATATGTGGGGGTTGGCCTCTGCTCCCAAGGGAATAATGGCAGGAGCAGAGGAAATGGTCTGAAGTTGGGGCAGGGGAGGTTTAGATTAGATATTGGGAAGAATTACCTTACTGAGAGGGTGGTCAGGCTCTGGAAGAGCCTTCCCAGGGAGGTGGGGGAGTCACCATCCCTGGAGGGATTTAAGAAACGTGTAGATGTGGCACTTCAGGCCATGCTCTAGTGCCCGAGATTGGTGGGTTGGGTGTTTTGTTTTGTGGGTGTTTTCCCTTGTTTGCTTGCTTTGTTGTTTTTTGTGTGTATGGTTGGACTCGGTGATCTCAAAAGTCCCTTCCAACCGTGAAGATTCTGTGACTACATTGCGTGGAGGCAGCAGCCACCTCTCCATACAATGGGTCGCCTCCACCAGGGCTTGTAAGCCAGAGGGTAAGGGACATGGAGCTGCCAAGGCAAACACGTTGAGGAGGTTACTCACCGGTGGCACAAGCCACTGGGGTTATTTCAGGCCAAATAGGGGTTATTTCAGCCCATGCAGAGCATCGTGTGCGACATGGGGAGATCTCAGAGCCGAAGGTATCGGCCCTTAATTAGGGGAAACTGGCAATTCTTAATCTCACCGCATCAAGAACAAGGAATCTTGAGGGTCCACGAATTGACACCGTTGGATTTAATTACAAATATAACGCACGTGTCTCTATCTTTATTAACCTTGGAAATTTAAATAGTTTAAAACAGCCTGAAAAGCAGCCCCTGCTGCATTTGCTCACGGCGCTGCTGGGAGAGAAGACCTCAGCAGACACGACATTATTTTTTAAACTGGAAGAGGGGAGATGGAGATGAGATCTCAGGGAGAAGTTCTTTGGTGTGAGGGTGGTGAGAGCCTGGCCCAGGTTGCCCTGAGAAGCTGTGGCTGCCCCATCCCTGGAGGGGTTCAAGGCCAGGTTGGAAGGGGCTTGGAGCAACCTGGTGTGGTGGGAGGTGTCCCTGCCCAGGGTAGGGGTGGCACTGGGGAGGCTTTAAAGTCCCTTCCCACCCATTCTATGACCCTATAAATGCTTTGGAGAGGTGACTGTCAGAAGAGCAGTTATGTGAAGTGCATGGATGCGAAGTGGCATGGAGGGACATGACCTGGTGCCACACACAGGTGCTGAGGAGCATCCCACACGTGTTCCCACCTCCGAGCATCCCCGCACACCACGTACTAACCACCCCGAGCATGTCCAGCTCTGTTGTCTCAGCCATACAGTAGAGACGCCTATTTACTTGGGAATCATATGTTTTCTGCCCTGGTCCTCACTGTATTCAGAACAGTTACTTAGCCTCAATAAGCCCCTTGTTAAAGCCTTTTCCCTTCTGTAATCTCATCAAACTAACCAAAAGGAGTTTGTTCTGAAATAGAGTCCCATTTTGTAACCTGGCTTCCTATAGGAGATCTCCCCATGCCCACTCGGCCCCTCTGCCACAAAAGGGGTCTGCTTGTCCTAGCGCGCTAACAAAACACTGCCGTCTGTTTGGGTTAGCCAGCAGGGGGTTAATGAAAAGCCCGGCCCTGGGGACTCCCACCTTATCTGCAATCATGAATTTATTGAAGAATGTGTTAATGTGCTGGATTTTATTCATCAGGGGTCAGGGCTTTTCAAATTCTTCCTCCCAGCTCCCCCTCTTTCCATCCCTCCCCAGCAAGCTCACAATGCTGTTTAAACAAAGGGCTCCCAACACAAAGAGCAAATTTACACAGTAAAGTTTTCTTGCAAGCCCAGAGCAGAGTCTGGAAGAATTCCAGCTTTATAAAGAGAAAAGGGGGGGGGGAAGAAAGGGGGGAAGGGAGAGAGGGGCATTTTGTAGAGGATAAAAGGAAATTGAGAAAAGTTCCCACCTCCTGAAGCTGGGCACTGAATATTCTCCACCAGTTAACCCCGCTGCATTACAAACCCTCGAGGATGGTTCAGCTGGACATGAGCCTTCCCGACACCAAACTTCTCAGCCTCCTTCCAGAAGGAGCCCAGAAACTCACGTTTTAACATCAAATTTAGGGTGACGTTTCAACAGCTGCTTTGTCTGTGGCTTCCCAACATTAGCCCCTAAAAGGACACAGCAAACATCAACCAGGGCTCGGGGTTTTTCCCGTGCCCGGTTCCCCAGGTGGTGGTATCAGCATGATATAACAGGAGATAACGAAGCTCAGCGATGGCTCACAGGCCTCGTGGTGACGACGTGTCCATGGCCAGGTGAGAACGGGAAGGAACCTCTGTTCCCACCTCCCACATCCCACCCGTGCACCACGCACCGTCCCGGGACCGGCTGGGTCCTGCCCAGGAGCTTCCCTGGGCTTGGCACATCCATGAATCCACTGCTCTCTGCAAGTGCTTGGGAAGACATGGTGTCATTCCAGTGGGATCTTTTCCCCTTCCATCAGTTGGGACACTATCCCCACTCCACAGCTGGGGATAAAGGGTTGGTTGGTTGCTTTGTTTCAGTTTTTTTTATAACTAAAAGGTTAAGACCCCCCCCTCTGCTGGTCTGTCAGGTTTAGTCGTGCTGGTCAGAGCTCTGGGAATTACAGAAAAGGGAACAATCCTGCACTAATTAACCAAAGATGACCTAAATGATTTTCTTCAGGTCTTTGTCACCTCCACTTTCTGCACTACCATTAATAAGCTCCGGCAACGTCTCAGCAAGAAGGAGAGCTCAGAACAGACCTCCCCCCCCATTTCTTCCCGTGCCCAGCAGGCACAGCGTCACAGAGCTCACCTCAGCAAAGAGTTTTCAGACATTTTACAAGAAAAATCTATGCGATGTTATTGGCCATCCAGCTAAAAAAGCTAAAACTGCTTTTAGGGGAGACTACAAACTGGTCACCAGGCAGGAAAGTTACTGCTTCAGGCGTGTAGCTTCCAGACTTTTGGAAATACTCAATTCGTATTAAAAGAAAAACATCACAACTCCATTTTCTGACAAGTTTCTCAGCCAGAAGGATGTCACTGACCCAAATTTTCATTCCTGTGTTTATTTACTCTGGTTTGCAGGGGAAGCAATGCCTTCTGCCATGCCCCTGTAAGCAGTTTGCCCAGACAACCACCTGGAAAAAAGGGGATTTAAATGGCTCTGGGAGTCACACCCAGAAGTCCCAAAACACAAACGCCTTCGAATATCTAATGGCCAAACCCACCGCAGAGCTCTGCCCCACCGAAAGCTGCTCCCCTTCCCAGCTTTGGGCAGGGATCTGGGCACAGGGGATCCAGCTGCGCTGCTGAGGGATCCCCCACTGCCGCACGTACAATCCATATTTATAGGGTCTCCTCCATGACGGGAATGGCAAAGCCTCGTGCAGAAAGTTACTCAAAGGACATAATTAAATCAGTTAAACGGCTTGGGAAAAGAGACGCGGCCACGGCCAGGTTTCAGCTCTCAGCACAGTCTCGGGGCACGGGGAACAACAACCGTAAAAGCTCTCTGACCAACTGCCTGCTTTCCTTTAGTTAATGAACTATTAACTGTAATCCCTGCTTGACACCGACACGGACCAGGAAGGAGCCCCCGAGCAGGGAGCAGCGGGCAGAAGGCAAGGGCTGGGGGTAAGCACCGTGCCAGCATCACCAGGGGCCACCAACCTCTGCAGATGACAAGAGAAGCCAGCCCCGCTTCTGTGTGTCCTGCGAGCACGGCAGACACGGAGGGGTGTCCCTTCACTTCAAACAAACAACGTGTTTGAACGTGACCCGGGCTATTGAGCTTTTTGGGTTCTTTCCTTTGGAAAATATCCTATGACATTTCTCCTGAAGGACTCCTTGGAAAACTCTCAGGAACGGGAAAGGATTAAGAGTTTGAAATTTGAAAAACGGAGATGAAGGGATTTTAAAGAATCTCTGTAAGAGCTCTAGCCTGTTTACCTTTTATACACACATTTCAGCTCAAAAACCTTGCCAGAAGAAGTGCTGTGGAGGATCCAGCACCTCGGCATACAATAGCCTTCTCTCCTACCACGGATCCTCTGGACCCGGGAAGGAGCCTCCTCCAAATCCAGCGGCTCCTGGGGAGGTTTATCCTTCCTCCTTGAGCCGGGGAAGCCAGATGTTAGGGAGGATTTCCCCAGAAAAACAGCAAAATTTGTCCTGCTCATTACAAGGCTCAGGGTTTACCTGTATAAGAGCGACATTTCATTTCTTCACATCTTAGAGGAAAAGGGACTCGCCACAAAAATTAACCAACCTGGTATGAAATATACAATAGCCACCATTAACATCATATTTATTGTTATTTAGTTGCTCAGTAAAACATATACAGATATGTACAATATGCATGAATACAGAAGACTGCACTTTACATATTTAAAAAAAAAAAAAAGAAAAATAACACTCAATTTCATGAGCTATTGTCACAGTCTTCCAACCAAGCATTTAAGAAATGAATTTAACAAGAATCCAAAAGAAAAAAAAAAAGAAAAAAGAAAAAAAAAAGATTACAGGATTGCCTAACACACAGCAGAGTCAAGTTTTCATATTTTACATGTGCAATAACATTTTTCAGAAGAGTTTGCTATGCAGTACGGATTACCAGTGTTTTGAATTTTTTCTCTTTTTTTTTTCTTTTCTTTTCCATGAACCAAATTTAGTACAAAGAAATAACATCCTTTTGCTTAAGGCTGTTTTAAAGCTGTAATATTCTCGGGTAGTGAATAGTGATAAAGTTATAACTGCTGGAAATCACAGCCTGCAGTTTCATCAGTCAGAATCTATGAGCGGATGGACTCAAACCAACAATTTTAATAGAGAATTTCTAAGACAAAATTAGACTATTTCCTCCATTAGCCTTAAGCAATAAAGGAGAAACAATTCTATAAAAATGGGTTATGCTCTTATACACCATCCATTGAACAGCTGTGAATCTAGTAGCTGAGAAAACCTTACACTGCAGCTTAACAAAAATAATCAAAATTTACCAGTTTTTGTTCCTGTCTGCCTTTCCCCCCCGTCCCCCCACCCACTGACCCTGTGCTCTCCTCTCCCTCTCCCTCCTTACCAAAGGTGGGACGGTTTTGCCTTACTGGTGGTGACTGGGAGCCTGGTGTGGGGAGGGAAGGCAGCCTCGGAATGACCACGGAGACAGAAAGTATCCGGAACCGGTCCCTCAATGACCCAGACGATGTAATTTTGACGCTCATTCCCTTCCACCCTTAACCACACAACGAAATCCTTACCCATTTGATGAAAGTCACCGTAACTAAATAAAAATGACCCTAACCCCTCTCTCAGCGAATAACAGAATAGCAGAGAACTAGTAACCCTAGGGAAAAAAAAAATGATCTGGAGAAAACTTGCAAGAACATTTTAACAAATAAGGCCTATTCTTTCTTTTTTTGGCAAAATGATACTTCATCACTCCTCCCGACGGAAATGCAAGAGAGATTTTGCTGGGTTTGTTTCTACATTTTACCTTCAAGACCAAGTGCAGAGTTTCATTTAACAAATACCAAAGGAGTCAGGAGGTCGGTGACGCCCGGGCTCCCCCGTACCCGGTGCCTGGGAGCCATGTGGGAGAACCAAAAATACCAGGTGAAGCAGGGAAAAGGCTCCAAAAAGCTGCATTTTTAGCTGTTGTTCCCAATATATAGCAAAATTTGTGCATATCTTAATGGCACACCATCTACCACCAGTCTTTGACTTGTTGGTACCTTTTCCCCCCTGCCTGGAAGCCCTTTAGGAAAAGCAGGTGTGAGATTAAGTTATTCCAGGTTTATGCAGTTTCCCTTTCCACAAAAAAAAAAGCCCAACTTACCTCTGGCACAACAGGTTTTTTACCTACAGCTCACTTCACTTGGAAGTATTATTTTTCACAAAACCAAATCGTTTCAATTCTTACCATGTAGGGCTACGCTGATATTGTAAATATGTTAAAAAAAAAATTAAAAATTTCAAAAATCAGTGCATTCAGCGTCAAATTAATGGAGAAAACGAGTAAAATGAAATCACTGCAGGCAACACGAGCTCTGGGACAAAGCTCTCGCCTGCTGCCCGTGCTGTCGGTACCAAATACTGCGAGCACAAAGCCATGCTTCTCCTGGTCAGCCCCACGTACCGGTTCTGTTCTCATCTTTGGTAAAAAGCAAAGAAATCCTAAAAACGCAGGTCGGCCCCGGCATCGCTCGCAGCTGCCCCGAGGAGTTTGAGTCCTCTCCTGCTGCTCAGCTGATAATGTCAGTTAATTTAAGCAAGATGGAATGGATAGGGGGTTATAGCAAAAGGATTGCATGTGTCCATATCATTCACCAAGACCACATGGACAATAAGGCCCCGAAGACGGTCAATCACTGATTTTAACTCCTCCCTATCTAAAAATCCCGTCCTCCCACTGCATCCACCCCACGAGCCCAGTAACACCAGTGCTGCAGGAGCAGAGGCAGCGGTGCCCCAGTTCCCGCAGTCCTGCGTTGGGCAGCATCAGAACATCCCATCCCCCTCATTTCATAGGATTTAAAACTGTCAGAATTCCATAGGGTTTTAAGGAATCGCTTCCACTTTGTATTTCTAGGAACGAGTGGAAAAGTCAGTCCCCGGTGGACTCCAGGGGAGAAGCACAAGCTGCAGAGAGCAAAACCAGAGGGAAAAAGGGTTGGGAGAGAAAACGGAGTCGCTGCCGTTGTGCTCAGAGGAGGATTTCTCTTTAAAAGCCATCTGAGATGTTCGGGGCAGCGTTTCACCGAGAGGTCTCTTCCCCGGTAGCACAGGGCGTGCATCCCTGACCTCAGGAAGCCTGAAAAACCTGTTCTCTTGAGTGCAGCAGGAAAAACTAAAAACAAAGAAGTAAGCTATGGGCTGCACTCCTGTACAGGAATGCCATCAGACCACCGACTCTTCCTAAATTTTCAGCTGCGAGCGCTGGAACGCGGTACCTGGTGTCTAGGCATGGGGTTCCCTGGGGTTATTCCCAGCCCCACCTGGCTGGAAGCGGTGGGAGCTGCAGAGGGAACCCACCACAGCATCGCTCAGCAGCCCCCAAGAGCTTTGCCTAGACAGGATTTAACGTTAAACACATATTTGGGCAAACTGGGACTTAAAAAAAAGGCACCTTCCAGAGTGGAGGCTGAAAATGATTATTCTCCCAGGAGGTATTTTTTTGGGGGCAGTGACGTTTTATTACAGGGGAGGGCTCCAGGCGTCCAGCAGGACACACACCCCTACGGAAGGCAGGAAACATCCCATCTTTTTGTTCCAAACCAAGAAGGCGTGAAGCAGCTCCACAGCCAATTGCTCCAGGATGGGCAAAAAAAAAATAAAAAATCCTCATCCTCGTGGCAGCTCCAGCACAAAAGTAAAACAATACTGAAAATCAAGGTTCAAAGCTCCCCAATTTATCCGAGGTCAAGTCACTGACCAGACCGGTAAGAGGAAATCAATCCATGCATGGGTAATAAGAGCACATCCAACTAACATTTCCAAACACTGTGAGTCTCTCTGAAGCCACATACGACCGAGAGAGAGGATTTCACACCACCCCGTGCCGTCGGCATTTTAGGCAGAATTCCCTCTCCATTGGTGCCTACCGAGAACGTTACTTCAAAATAATTAAAGGCCCAGCACAATCATCGAAAATAAAATACAAAGCAGTCTTCAAACTCCATCCCTTCAGGAGGGACACGATTTGTGAATTCATGACAGAAGTAATAAATAACCCTAGAGAGGCCGACCTTTATTTCACAGCTAAAAACCTCCATCTCCAGAGACGTTAGGAAGCTCCAGGGAGCGGGGGAAAGCGAGGTGACCCGTGCGGGGCCGGACGCTCCCCCTCCCCGGACGCGGAGGATACGCAAATAATGGGCCAGTTACGTAAAACCACAGGAGTGTGGGATCCCGGTGTCAGCCGTGGTTTTATCTGGTTTGCTTCCAACTTTCTCCTCGAATGAGTATTATCTCTCACGAGCAGGAAAGTATGGTTTTCCTTTTATTGTCTGCATCTAAGTAACGCTGTTCTTCGCTGCGTGGCAAAAAATGAGGCCTCAAATAAGTTCGGGGGGAGGGTCTGCTGGGGGGGGGTCTCCCTGCCCTGGCATCTTAGGAAATGCTGACTGGGCATACAGCCCCCCACAGACCCCATTCAAGCTGTCCCCTTACCTCTGCCTCTGCACCAGGACGGCCGCGGGGGGAGCTGGGGGTGCCCCACAGATACACGCACAGGATGCTGCATCCTGTTTCCATCGACAGCACCTTCCTTCAGCTAAAAATGGGTGAAAAATGGGCAAAAGCGGGTAGGGAGAGCACATGCAGGAGGCACGTGGTGGCTCCAGGGTTTTTGGTTTTTTTTTTTTTCCTCCTGCAGTTATAAAGTGGGAACTGTGGGAGCACCACTGGGACCAGGAGGCTGCGGCCGCACCGGGGAGCACCCCCTGCTCCTCCTGGCAAGAGAGAGGGAGCCTGGGCCTTCGGAGGAGGAGAGAACGACTCCTAATTACTAAGTAAACTTCCTGTTAGACTTATTTAGAAAAACACCTCTTCTATACCTTCCCTGGCTGGGTGTGAACCAGCCCGTTCTCAACAGAGCTCACCGGGGTAAACACGGCGTCCTCGCAGAGGGAGGCGGAGAGCAAACCAGGCTGAATGTTATTAGTAACAGAACATCATTTTTCTCAGGAAAGGGCAGGCTCGT
Organism: Gallinago jamesoni; assembly: GCA_025769975.1. Taxonomy (NCBI): domain Eukaryota; kingdom Metazoa; phylum Chordata; class Aves; order Charadriiformes; family Scolopacidae; genus Gallinago; species Gallinago jamesoni. Next base: position 30,850,158 of record JAOQGH010000005.1, read on the forward strand.
TGCCTGAATATTCAATAGAGCATTAACTGTTTGGTTTGTATGCGACTGGCAAAAGCTGGGTGTCAATATAATATATACTCTAATGATGACCATTTCGCTTTAACCGGCGTTTATTCCTGAACTGCTGTTCTTCAGGGATCACCATTGTAATAAGCACTGAACAAAGCAAAACAAGAAGGAAAAAAAAAAAGAAAAGAAAAGAAAAACAAAGCAAATGAGGAAGAAGAGGAGGAGGAGGAGGATCTTTGTCTTATTATGACATACGTGACTTGGACATACGCTGAGATGAAAAAGGAAAAGGCCTCATCTATAAATGTATGCCAAGGTTACAGAATAATGGGAAAAAGTGGTCTAGCAGGAAAATCTTAAGCAAAAGTGTGCTAACTGCAGAAGGGTTAACACTGGTAACATACTGTGGCAGAAGATTAAAAAAAAGTTGAGGTTTACTTTAAATTAACCCTTTCCAGTCCATATGCCACTAAGCAGGTACCAACCTAGAAAAATAGTCCACCTAGCAGTAGCGGCCCTTTGAAATTAAAAAGAGGGGAAAAAAAAAAAAAAAAAAGAAAAAGAAAAAAGAAAAAAAAATAATTTCTTTTTGTTCAAGTCAGGGCGGCCACAAAAGTCCCAAATCTGTTGGAGATGTCCGAGTGCAGGGACCTCCACGTCGGCACCGCAGTCCGGCCCTTCGCCTCGCCCACGTCGTCCGTGCAGTGGACCGAGAGGCACTGCAGGTGGCTGCCGGTCTGCGCCGTGGCCGAGGTCTTGCTCGGGGGAAGGTCGTGGGCTGGAAAGGGTTCACAGAGAGAGCGTTAGGAGAACCGTGACACGCAACCCCATCCACCTCATCTCTGCCCCCGCCCCGGCTCCGGCACCCGCCGTGGTCCCCCGGCACGGGGACGTGGCATCGGCGGCACCGCTGCTCCCTCCTCCCGCCCCACAGCGAGCTGCTCCGGCTGATATTCCACCCCGCCAGAAAAACACTGAAAATACTCTCTTTCACACGCGCAGGGGATGAGGACACGGCCGGTTCCGTGCGTCCTGGATTGCAGCACGATTGGGAGTTTTCACTCCCCGCGCACCCTCCACTCTTTGGAATCGACGCCGAATCCTCCCCATGCAGGAACCAAACCCTCCCCCGTCCTCCAGGTCATCCCCAACCCCCCCTGTCCTCCAGGTCATCCCCAAAGCCCCCTGTCCTCCAGGCCATTCCCATCATCAGTCTCTCAATGGGCACAGGTCTCCCCGGTCACCTCTTTAAATGGAGCACCATGATAACATTTTTTTTACAATTCCTTCATTTTAGGACTTTGCATTATCTTTAGCCCCTATTAGTTTCCATTAACCACAGAAATTAAGCTGTTTAACTTAAACATCCTACATGACATCCCAGGCCTTTTTCCTCTGGATTTCAGAAAGAGTAGCTGGAATTATTCCTTCCGAAGTATACTACCAGGTACTCATGACTCATTCTCACTGTTACTCCATTATTTTTCCTCCCTTTCATTCTTAATACTTTCAGGTAGGCTTCTCTGTAGCAAATATACTTTTCTCATCTTCAAAATTTGCCCTGGTGCACGTGCCTTCTCCCTGCTGAGTGCATCCCAGGCCATCTTTCCTTCACCGCCTTCTTCCTTGCTGAAATCAATCATTTCTTTAGCTCTTTTCTGCTGCTTATCGTCAAATCGCCAAAAAAAATCCCCGAAGACAAAACCCCCCAAATTTCCTCCCCTTCAATATGTAACTCCTCCCGTCCTCAGCAGCCCCTGCATGGGGTCCTTCTCAAAGACCCTCAGAAATGGCAAGGCAGCGGCTGTTCCCCACCCTGACTGGGGCTGGGCAGCCCGGTGGCCAGCGCAGGATGGGGCTGGTTGCCCTCTCCCCAGGAGGAGCCAGCCCAGGAACTCAGAAAACCCTCTCAGAGCCATCACACCCCCAGAAGCACAGTGGGGAGGATGCTCCAGGCGATGCTGACCTCCCCCCCCCCCGCCCAGCCCTGGAAGGAAGGCTTTGTGTGAGATAAAACCAGGGAGTAAATAGAGGAACGGTGCAAGGCAAGACACAAAAAAAAAAAAGCCAACAGCATCTTGACACCATCCTGTGCTTCCTCCCATCCACCATTTCCTTCCCGTTCCCCCGGAGCACAGCGCTAAGAGCAGACCCACTGCAGCACGCCGCAACGCAGGGACCCCCCATTTCTCCGACAGACGCTCGGGAGTCCCCATGGCGCAGGGTGACACTGGTGGGGGGGGGGCAAACAGCCCAGAAAACGGCTGTGAATGTTTTAACCTCCTTAAGGCCTTTCCTCACATCATCCTTTCTCCTGCCCCACAAAGCCGAGCGGCGCGGGTTTCCCACACTTCGTGGGGCGAGTGACATTTGTGTCACTTAACTGGCTGCTACAAACCGGGAGCTCAACAGCTTGTTACACCATCACGGCAAGATGAAAAAATAATCTTAATCTGGAAGCCCCTGATTTAAACTTGAAAATAAATTATTTTAGTGCTCGATCACAGGACATCAGAGATGCTCCAAGAGAGCATCGTAACCCCACACAGAGGCACTAATGACAACCAGGGGACAGGATGCTGTCAGTGACCGGAGAAGGAACGCGGCTCCGGAGCGGTGCTGCCGCCCGCTCAGCCGTGCCCTGTGTTAGTGCAACCACGTGCAAAACCTACACAAAGCTCCGTTGCACACCTCAGCCCAGCTCCAGGACTGCATTTCTGTGGGATACCCTCCCCTCACTCCCTGCTCCAACAACGAATCCAACAGCAGCAGGTCAAGAATGCTCACCTCCTCTAAACTCCAAGGTGGATTTCAGTCTCCCTGTAATTGGCACTGGGGTTTTCTTTAGTCAGTTTTGATCAATAAACTGGCTCTGGGCTGAAGCACAGAGCGGAGTTCACTGGGAAATACCCAAATGCACAGTTTCAGCAGAATTAGCAATTAACAGACTTTGCCCTGGCTCCAACACCGGGGACTCTTTCTTCCTCCCTGCTACCCCTCAGCTTCATCACCCCCGAGATCCCGCATGCTCTGCAGCTCCCTCTGAACAACAGCGAGCATTTCCACCTCCCTGGGGGAGCATTTCCACCTCAACTCTTGGCAGGAGGGACCCACGGGTGCCGTGGAGCTGGGGTATCAGCAGCGCTCGGGGGGCACGGCATCGCGGGGACGGCACGGGATGCTCCACCAGCACACGGCCAGCAGCTGCCGTGGTGACTCCCCAGCCAACACTATGGTATTTCCACTCCAGGAAAATCACAGGGGAAAAAAAAAAAAAAAAAAAAGACTCCCTAAATAAATGCTACTTAACAAAGTGTTCAATTTAAACTTACTATCCTGGATGTAAATATACCTGAATAACTTCTTATTTATAAAGTGTTGAAAACTCAAATGGGATTGCAGAGAATTGAGAAAGAGATTTTTTTCATTTGTGTTTGCTCACCTCCCTTACACTGCTCACAGTACCCAATATTTTTATTCTTAGGTCTCTCCCTGACCGTACAGGACATGCTGGTCTGGGCACAGGAAAAGCCAGCGCCTTGAGATTAGTCCCCGTGACAGCAGTTTCTTCCTCTGCCGCAGAGAAAGAGGAAAGAGTCCCAGCGCTGAGCTGCTGTCCCAGGGGCCCAGGCACCGCGGCGGTGGCTCTGCAAGAAGCATTTACTGCCAGGCTCCTGCAGACCAGCCTCTGGGCTGAGGACACGGGGACACCCACAGAAGTGGGTTCCCAACACAGGACCCAGCATCCAGCCAGGATCAGAGCCGGAGCCGGAGCGGGCGGCGATGTCTGCACCGGCACCCACGACGGATCGGGTCCTCAGCCAAAGGTTCAGCGAGAAGGACGTTCATATGCCAGAAGCATCTAAAGAATAAATTAGGCTTATTTTCTTGGAAATCAGTAAATCATTCCTAAAACGTTTCCTGTGGATAAAATTCATCAGCAAACTCCCGGTAAAGGAATCAATGGAAAATTGATCCTGTGGTGATGAGCAGGATTTGAGGAAACCCCAAGTGAATGAGGTGGACAGGACCTGGCCCTAAATTTGCCAAATTAATACTGATTGTCACCCTCCAGGTGATGCCTAGCTCCACACCACTGCGTGGGAGCTCAGGCTCTCTTGGTCTCTTGTTACTGAGCATAGAAACCGACGCATTCAAACCAAAAACTAAAAGAGGAAGAGAGCCTGCAGTAAGGCTTGCACTGGATCAAGGGTTCTCAAAGCCAATCTGGAGGGAAATATTCAGTGCAATTTCCTTTTGTCCAACATTTCTGTCTTGACAAAGCCATGATGCTTTTCTGAAAAAAAAAAAAAAAACCAAAACCAAAAACAACCACCTTTGTGTTAAAAAATTAAAGTTGCACCGATCCACCTGATGAGAATTATGTTCTTAAGCAGGAGACGCTGCCTGATGCTTGTCCAAACCAGCGATAGGACATGTTTCACCAGCCTTCCTCCCCATCTCTCTGCCTCCTCCAAACCAGCACAGGCTGTCCTGAGGGGTGTCGTTAGCAGGGACTGACGGGACTCAGCAGGTTAAAAATCAGTCGGGTAATGCAAGATGGTGTCACCACGTCACCGCCCGGCAGTTGCCAGGTTTCAGCTAAATCCCTGTCAGTCATGAAGCACACCTAATTGAAGGCAAGGAATTTTTCAAACAAATTATGCTTCAATTGCACAACTGCCTCCAATTAGCAACTACCGCAAGAAGGTTGTGTTATTAATAAAAGCAATACCCTTGTAAGAAGAGCCCAGCTCCATCCCCAGGATCTCAAGATGGTCTGGGTGGAGACTTCCTCTCCAAACCGAAGGACGTGACACAACAGAACCTGGGACAAGTAAAACCACCGGGTTCGCAGGAAAGTGGGTGCAAATGCTGAAGGAGAGATAAGTGATAAAACACCATATGCAAGCACACAATGTGCTCCCACGAAGGCATGAAACTCCAAGCAACAAAGTGACCAAAGACCAAAAGGAGTTTGGAAACGGCTCAGCTGTGACGATACCCTCACCCCAAAAAGCTCTGATCAGTGGTGGTCCCAAAAGCCAGCTATTGGATGGATCGAGCTCACATTTCTAGCACTGGAAACCAATTCTTCCTTTTACCTTGATCACAATAGTCCATCCGACCATTATCCTGCCCAGAGGAGCAACCCCCAACTCAGTGTTTCAGGAGAAGATAAAGAGGAAGAAAACCCACCAGCGCCCGTCCCAGCCCACTGTGCTAAATTGCTCACAGCAGAGAAAATTCCTGCAATAATCGCCGAGTGCCCTGGAAGTTAACAAGAGGTTTGATTAATATTATTAGCTCAGCTTGGGCACAGGCACTTCCAAGAGGCAGCCACAACATCTGGAAGAGCAGGGTGGCTACGGCAAGGAAACATTTGCCAACATTCATTGGGACATGTTTGTGTTCAGCCAATATTCCAGTAAGTTTGTTTATTGCAGTTTAAACTGTATGTTTTCAGTAAATATTTTGAGCTATTCCCTGAATAGTTTGGTATCATTCATCAGTTACAACAACAAACAAAAGCAATTTCTAAGAATTGTATCAGTTGGGACAAAAACAGGGGGCTGCTCTCCTTTGCAGAGGCAGATGTGCTGGGGGACATGGTTTAGTGATGGGGGTTTTTTTGTTGGTTTTTTGTTTTGGTTTGGTTTTTTTTGTCAGAGTTAGGTTGATGGTTGGACTAGATGATCTTGAAGGTCCCTTCCAACCTAGATGATTCTATGATTCTATGCGCACACAGACAGCTTCCCATCCCAAACGACTAAAAAAGCTTTTTTTTTTTTTAATAATTAAAGTTTGCTTTGTTTGCTTTTGGATAAAAGCTCCACATTACGCTCTTGAACAGGCTTTACCCACACAGACACATTTCAACCCTTAAGTCCCAAACAAACAAGCAAAGGGAGAGAGGAGCAGGGCCCGTGGAAGACTCTCCCGTGCCCCGCATCCTCTGCTCTGCCCACGCACACTTGGGAACCTGCTCTTCCTTTCTGCTCGGCTTCACAAAGTCGCTGATGCCTTCAGAAAATAAAAGGCTGCTGTTTGGTTTGTTTGCACAGCCCGAGTGGCAGCACCCTAAGGGAGGCAGGAGCCCGGCCATCCATCCGCAGCTGGGACACCGGGAGGGGACAAGGAGTTCTGCTCCACCAAAAAATTCCATGCACACACTACAGGCTGCCCAGGAAAAACACATTTCTCTCTACTGAGATTAGAGCCTGACACCCTCCTCGCTCCTGAAGACACTTTCATTCCCTCCACCTTCCTTCTCACTCCTCCTTTTTCCTTAACCCACATTAATCTGCTATATAAAGCTTCTTCCCTCCTGTAGCATCTCCTTATGCATTTCTTAAAAAATAAACGCGTTCTCTTAACTGCGACGACCCCGCCGAGCGCTATGCACGCCCAGATGTGCCCCGATTTTTAGGGAAGCTGATCCCATTAAAAAGGAGTTCACCTGCCACACGTTACATGCATCGTCTCGTGAGAGAGAGGAGATTAATTGAGGGAGGGCTGGCGTGTAGTCAAGGCAACCGTGGATGCTACACAGAGGCACCGGGAGTTTATGCTGCTCTTCAGGTGCCGCTCATTTGCCATTCCTCCCATTTTCCCCCAAAACCACTGCCAACAAAAGGAACGGGAGGCAGAGACAGGCAGGAGGGAGGACGCAGCCCCAGTCTGGCAGGGGTCTGGTCGGGAATGGGTTCCACTCCACATTTCAGCCTCCCCGCGAGATTGAAGTGACAAACAGGAGGTGAAGATCCCTGGAATGGCTCCTTGCCCCAGGGCTCGTCCCTTACACTCCTTCACCGGCTCTGACAAAGCCCCAGCCGCCCGCGCTGCCCAGGGTCCGGCCGCCCGGCACAGCGTGGCCCCGCCGCCGCTGCCGCCCTCGATGGCCAGCCGAGCGTGAAGCCCCTGCACTGCTACTCATCTTCTTAAGGCCAGAGCAGAGGATTTGGCCAAAACCACTCTATATTCCCCGGTCAGAGATCAGTTTCCCCTCCACCATCTGATAACCACTCTTAAAGGATGCGTTAATGGGCTCCCCTTCACTCTGCCCCCGTTAAGCAGAGGCCGAGCTACCGTAAGAGGGAATAGGTTTGAGTAATGATCTCTTATGAGGCAGCAAACCTACATATAGTGTTTAAAATTATTCCCTTAGGACAAGATGTTTTTCACCAAATCTCCCACATGACAGTTTGACATATTGGTTCAGGCACGTAGCTCTGCATTTGTACACACTACAGAGCCATCTTTTTCAGTTTTCAAGAAAAATAAGGTCTGAAAACGTTTCATGTTTACCCTGGACCTAATCTCCACAGATTAATTTACTCCTAAATTTTTATTTTTGAACATAACTAGTTCCTTTGTGCTGATAAACAAATGAGACACCTCCTCCCTCACTGAGGCACCACTGATAAAATCCTGGACAAAGGCATTTTCTTGACCCGGCAGCACAAGGAAGCAAAGGGTTTGCCTTTGTTTATAAACACAAACATGGTACCTGTCACCTGCTTTCGCCCTAAAACTTACACCACTTTGAGTTTTCTTCACCTCTGGCAACCCGTACCCTGCTTGGGCTGGATCTGTCTCTTCTACTTTAAATGCCGTGGGGCGATGGCTGTCTCTAGCCTGGACTCCAGGAGCTTTGGAGCAGCTTTGGAGCAGCTTTGGAGCACCAGGAACTCTGCTGGTGCTAAAGGAAAAGCCCCCTCTGCTCCATTACTGAGACCTTCTCCTTATGCTGATGTTATTTCATTTATTTTGTGTAACTCATGCAATTTTTAAAGCCTATAAAATGCTTAAAGATGTTCCGCAATACGAAGAAAATTAAAGGAAAATTCAGAATTGCCTGTGGTTATGAAGACAAACTGCTGGCACCAAGGACCCCTAACGATGAGCACAGCTGAAAGGGGGACCAGGCAATTCTCCTCTTTGCTGACCAGGAGTGCTGTGCAGAGACACCCCAAAGCTCCAGGGTATCGGCCACATCCCACTCATTAACGTTTCAAGAAGTCATTTGCCTTGGTCAGCTCATGGGTTTATTGCCGAGACCCATCCAGCTGAGGTGCACCATGAAAGCCTTTCTCACCGAGAAGGGAAGCCCCTTTAGCCAAAAGCATGGGTGCAGCACCGAGCACTGCCCCACCCTGCTAATATACCCCAAAATCCAGGATTCAAGCTGTGCACAGACAAGCCACGGCTCACCTGAAAGCAGGGGAAGGCATGGCCATCCCTGCTCCCTCGGGCTGGGAACTCAGCCCCTTTACCCCTCACCGCTGAGCGGTGCCCACCCCTCCATCAGGTCTGGCAACGTCCTCTGATCCTCAACGCCTCTTCCTGCACAGACAGGATGATTAATTGGAGGTGCCTGCGACTCTAAAGGGAGCATGTATCAGCCCGTGCTGCAAAGATGTTTATTTTCCTTCCCGTGGTCTCAGAGCTGGCGTGGAGCTCCGCCGGCGCTCGCTGCTCACCCAGAATTTAGATAACAGGAGACACGGGGTGCTTGCTGCGAATACATATTTTCCTTTTTTCCTCCCTTTGACCTCTTTTCGTGCTCCCGTTCTCAGCAGCAGCAATGGAAGGATGCCCGCGCCACGACGGGGAGGCTGCCCGGACCCACGGCCGCCTTAGGGGGTTGTTGTTAGGGCTGTAGGGCTACAGTCCTACAGTGTCCTACCCTACAGCTCCGGCACCCAGCGGGGGTGGACATCACCTGAGGACAAACTCAGACTGTTGGCCACACGCCGGTGTCAGGAGAAACCGGTGGAAACACCGTTAAGCAGGAAAAAAACGCCAACCCAACCAGTGGGAAAGGCGGTAAGTCATCTTACGCGCAGCACGACCTTGAAGATGCAGAACGAACGACGTGTGGACGAGGAGAAAGACACTGCTATTTTAAAAAAAGGTGTTCCCTCCATCCTGCCGGGGGGAGACGAGGAAGGGGGAACACGCCGTTCCCCACTTTGCTGCCCAGCAGGAGAGCAACACGCGTCCATGGTTTTATGGGAAAGTGTGAAACTGCCTGCTCCTATTTATTTCTCTGGAAGCTACTCTTAAATTACTGCTTTCCCACTCCACGGCTCTCTGAGAAGAAACATAAGCCCTGTGTGTGAGGGGGAAGCCAGAAGCTCCGTTCCTTGGGACAGCACCCGCTCCTGTGCCCTGCAAGACGGCCACGGGGACAACGGACTGTTTTTAACTCATATCCTTCCTCTCTTTCGGCTCCCTCCAGTTCCTCTTTTGGGTTTAACACATTTATTCTCAGGCTGGCTTTGCTGCAAAATAAGCAAACCGCAGAGGGGAGTTCTGCCTGCCCCCCTTGCGAGGAGGCTGATGTTGGGGTTTTGGTTCTGACATACTAAAAAACCATTCTTGGAAACCGGGTCCCATCACAAGTCCAGTGCTGCTGCTTTCTGTGCTCTGGTCCTGCCTTCTCCTGCCCAGAGACATCATGGCTGGTGTGTAACACCCACTGAGAGCCAAATTTCCAACCCTGGTCTGAACCAACCCAACCCAAGCACACAGGCTCCCCAGAGCCACCATCAACACCCTGCTCTCCTAAGCTTTACAGGGTGTAAGAAGCTATGACCCTGCCCAAGTGAGGAAAACACTTTAAAAAAAATCAAACCCAAACCAACTGCCACCAACAGTTAAACCATTTCTGGGTGCTTCCAAGACAAAAGAAACAAGAGTCCAGCAACTACAACCCACCCATTCTATCCCAGTGTTCATACACTGCCATCCAGGACCAGATCTTCTGGGAGCTTTGGGTTATTTTTCAGGGCCTGTCCTCCCCACACACAAAAAAAAACCCAACCCAAGCACTTCTGCCCATCTCACAAAGGAGTGAACTGCCTAAATCCTGCCCACCAGCTCCATCAGATTTACACCCGGACCCAGCACTGGGACAAACAGCTTCTCCTAACTCTCCCTCCAAAGGACTGCAGAGGTCTCAACCGTGTCCCCACCTCTGCATCGCGTACGTAAGGTGAAAAGGAGAACTCCACAGTAGGAGGGAATATTGGCTGACTGATCCCATGTTTTCTCTGCTGCTGGCGTACATCACTCACTTGCACTAACTAAAGGCTTGGAGCCTATTTTCCCCCGATGGTAACAACCCACACATCCCCGACGAGTAAGGAAATGCTGGGGTTTGCACCCAATACTTTCACATTTATTTCATGTGCACGCAAACGATCCCCCGGTGGCTTTACGCACGGCTCCAGCCCATGTGCAATCCATCCCTCGACAGGCAGAATGCGTGAGCAAATAAAAGGGTTTTCATAAAATGCAAAGTGGAGCTTTCTGCCTGCGCGGAACTCGTACGAAATCATTCGTCCTGCTGGGCACTGCCTAGGATTATTTCAGGACGGGCTGAAATTAAAAAAAGACACTATTTAAACATTGTGCATTAAATTGCCACCTTGACATTTAACAAGGACCTAAGCCGATTAATGGTGACTGATGCTTGCCACGTCCCCACGCGGGCTGGCCTCAGACCTGCCCTTGCCCGCAGGCACCACTCAAGTGGCCACCACTGGTCCATGCTCCCGAGAGCTCATTATCAGCCCCCAACAGCATCAGGCCGCCTTCAGACAGCGTCCTGGGCTACCAGGCTTATCAATCAGAACCTTTTAATGCGTGTTAAATAGCAAAAAAAAATGGTTTGACCTGACCTGAGCTTGGCCACCATCACCACCAGCCTGACTCTTCACCAGGAGATGCTGCCCAAAAGAGCCATATTTACTTCACCCACCAATTCACTCCGTAACCCGTCGCATCATTTTTAGTAAATTTTGCTGCTGCTCGTTTCTTCTTGAGGACACGCAGGTCACAAGTACCAGTATCACCCTCAGCCGAGTGCGAGTTTCAATGCAAAGAGCAGGCCCCCAAAAATAGCCCGAAAATGCCCACTCACACTGGCAAGGGAAGTGGGTGTATTAAGGGAGTTTGTAAAGGCAATGAATAGCTGGTGATTATGCACAGAGCGCAACAGAGGAGGAAACATAAATTCCAGCTTTCTCTCTCGTCAGATTTGTGCAAGAGCTTCTCCATAATTGCTGGGGAAAAAATAGAAGTGCCAACAATAAGTAGGATATTTAAGCCCTGCAGATTATACATGGAAATCTCTATTTTCCTTAAATGAAGTGAAAACAGAATGAAAGAAGAAGATTCTCTTCAAAGAACTTTGTTTGCGGTCTCTTAGTTTCAGGATGCAAATTAAATGAGTACTCGTTGGCCAAGTGTAAAAAAGGGAATTTGTCTCTGAAATATTATCAGGCTCTTGTGAGGCGAAGGCTTGGATACAGCTGGGCAGAGACTTTCATGTGTTTAGTCGCCTTGTTCCCACAGAAAACAAGGGGAGCCGTGTCCTCACATCCCAAAGCTGGATCTGCATCCAGCCTGGGTGCCAGGGCTGGGGATGAAGGGTCCTCTGGTCCTCCATCCTTCCCATCTCCTCCCCAGCCCTGCCTGCAGCTCCTGGAGGTGCCTCTGCCCGATCTATAACTCACAATTACGAGGGACCGTAACGCAAAGCTGCCACAGGCAAAGTCAGTCTCTCCCAGGGGCCTCACACATCTGAGGCTCTCGCACACCAAGAAATGGTGATCATGGGCATTAACGCTCTGGGTTAAACCACACGAGTTCAAGAATATTCGTGAAAATACAACTGGAGTTTAACAACGGCTAACAGTTAAGTGAGAAGGAAGAGCATCCAGGTTCTTTAGCTCTTTTATCCCGTTTATTTATATCATTAGCTCAAAATACATCGCATTCCTCTTTAGGATACCTCCAACTGCAGTTTGGTGTCTTGGAAGTCACAGCTCGTATGAGGGGACCTTGGGAAATCATGGTTTCCAAGTCCCTGGTAATTCACGGACAATCTCCAAAGAGTCTACGGAAAGTAACTTAAAAAAGCAGAATTATCCAGAAGCCTGAGTTTGTTCAAGAAGGGTCAAAATCTCTGCTGGAAAACATTGAAATGTTTGCAAATCAGACTGATACCTGATGCTATCAACCCAAAACGCACTTTGTGGGTAAATTCTTGCTAAGTCTTTTCTGCTATAGAAAAATCCCAAATTCTGGTACACCCCATATTTTGGCTACAGAAAGAGATGGAAATGTTGTCGTGCAATGGATTTGTCACATTGAGAAACACCCCATAAAGCAGCAGAAAGGGGTGGTGATTCAGCTGGGGGTCGTAAATCTGACGGAGGACCAGGGTTTGTTTGAACATGTTTTAAAAATAACGTATCTGAAGGAAAAGCAAAATAATCATCAGATAGAATACGCAACCACGTGAATTGGTTGGCAATTGGTTTTGCCTTGCATGGCAGCAAGGGAAAATCACCTTAAAAAAAAGCCACACAAAGAAACCTGCCTTTCTTAGGAACGCCTGTAAGTGCCACTATTAGGATAAGAAAAATATAAGCTCATCTTTTTCTTCCAATTGTCACATCACTGAGAAGAGTCTTCACAAAATTCTCAGAATAGCAACGAATCAGGAGCAAACAGCTGTTCAAGCAAGAAAAGTCACTGGGAGACAGACTTTCACTCCTTCCACGAAAAATTAACTCTAAAGTTTCACAGGCCAGTAAATCAACACAATGGGCCAGCACAGCACGGGGGGGGCAGTCTCATCTTCAGCCCCACAGGTGAAATATGGCCCTGTGTCCCTTCCTACCTATACGCTCACGGGATTTATCACCCACAACAATTTCAACATCCCTGGAAAACGAAAACATGGAAGACAATTAGCTCGCCCCGCTATGCTGGCAGTGGTGTGGGCTCTGCCCTATGGCACTCGGGGAGGGGATACCCAGAAGGGACAGCTTCCCCTGGCAAGGGCACAGGAGCTGCAGGGAGAGGGCACGGGGCTGAGCAGCACCGGAGAACCAAAGTGTTGGCAGATGGGAACAAACCCCACAAGAGACTGGAGTTCATTCCTGCTCCAAACATGACTATAGCTCCATGTGGATCTGTCGGAGTGGGGCCACAGAGATGCTGGGGGGGCTGGAACCCCTCTGCTGGGAGGACAGGCTGAGAGAGTTGGGGGGGGTTCAGCCTGGAGAAGAGAAAGCTCCGGGGAGACCTTCAAGCCCCTTCCAGTCCCCTAAAGGGGCTTCAGGAGAGATAGGGAGGGACCTGGGATCAGGGAGTGGAGCAGTGGGATGAGGGGGAACGGTGGAACAGTTCTAACCTGAAAGAGGGGAGATGGAGATGAGGTCTGGGGAAGAAATCCTTCGGTGTGAGGGTGGTGAGAGCCTGGCCATGGTTGCCCCAAGAAGCTGTGGCTGCCCCGTCCCCAGAGGGGTTCAAGGCCAGGTTGGACGGGGCTTGTAGCAACCTGGTCTGGTGGGAGGTGGCAGGGGGTGGGACTGGGTGGTCTTTAAGGTCTCTTCCAACCCAACCCATTCTATGACTCTGTACAGCTGTTTGTGACAACTGCTCTTACCCTGGTTAGGATTTGGTCGGTGCAGAAGCACACAGCGTCCCACTAAAGGGGCAGGTCCCTTTGATCACCCGGCTCCGAGGAGAAAGGTCTCCAGAGACCGATGCCCTCTCCTGCTGCACCACTTTCCACGGGTCAAGTTAACAGGGAGCGGTGGAGGAAGGTGAGTTTAGAGCAAACACAGCAAGTTCACAGCACTAAGCGATGCACAGAGAAAGCCACGGGTTCCTCTCCTCCCCCCAGCCCTGGTCCTGTGGGGTGCAGCTCAAGGGGTGACAGCACACTCATCCCCCTGCCCTGACACGCTCTTGATGTGGCTCACGTGAGTTACAAAGCGGTTGTGTCGCACGGAACAGTGGTGTGGGGGCGAGCGATGGGGCAACAGCTAAATAACCTTCCATGCACGTGCTCTGCAGGACCTCCAACGCTTACAGACACGGCCATGAAATCAAAAAGAAAGCAGCAAGACCAAGAACCCTTCGTGAAATCACTTTCAAACACAACCCTGCCACTTATGGGGATGACTGTCACCTCATGCCCCTCCCCCCCCACCATCGTGCCCCTGCAGAGACACCCATTAGCTCAATGGGTTCCATTGTTCCAATCCAATCCAAGTTCCACACAAACACCTCACTACCAAAATAAAGCCAAATGGGAAGAAGCCACCACGCGAGAGCACAAGGACTGCCTTGTAATCGCCACCTGCAACCGTCCCAAGGAGGGCACCGCTTGAACCCTCAGCTCTGTCAAACCAGGCAAGACCTGGCTCTTCAGCGCCTGCTTCGCTGCCGTGACACAAATGCCGTGACCAAACAAACAAAATCCTCCACCCCATGGCTGAGTCATCCCTTTCCCTCGCCCAGGCGGGGCGAGATGCAGGTAGCACAGCTTGAGTCACGCAACCGAAACGCTCACCAGGCTCCGGCCACCACTTCGGCACCAGCCAGGGCTGTTGTTGCACAAGTAAACCACCACTCTGCACCATTTTCAAGGCTGCGAGACACCAAGTCAACTGGCCCAACATCAAAACTGGTTATTCTGAAGGCAAGGGCATTCACAGAATGATAGGGGGTCGGAAAGGACCTCTGGAGATCATCTAGTCCAACCCCACTGCCAAAGCAGGTCCACCCAGAGCAGTGGATTGGTCTTTAGGTGTCTTCTGAGCAGAAAACCCAAAGTCATGCTCAAAAACACGTCTCCAAACAGCAGCATCGCACTTTTTGTGGATTAATGCTTTATTTACTGGAAAACATGCTGAGAAATAGAGGTATCCATGAGAGCATCGCAACAAATCATGCTATCCCTCCCTCCTCGGAGGTCTGGATCCACACAGCCTCATCCTCCAGCTGCACAGCTGCCAAGGCAGATGAAATGCTGGGTCTGCTGGGCTTAGATAAGAGGGTGAGTGAAATGACAGAATATATTGAATATATGAATTGAAACTTGAATATAAGAAGTTCCACCTAAACATGAGGAGGAACTTTGACTTGACTTTGAGGGTGGCAGAGCCCTGGAAGAGGCTGCCTCTGGAGCCATTCAAAACCCGCCTGGACACATTCCTGTGCAACCTGCTCTGGGTGGACCTGCTCTGGCAGGGGGTTGGACTAGATCATCTCCAGAGGTCCCTTCCAACCCCAGATCATTCTGTGATTCCCTGACAGTGCTAGCACCTATCACCATCAGGACTGCAAGGACATCTGCATGAAGAGGGAGTGAACTCAGTCTTAACGTACCCACCTTGCCCCTGGTCCTCCAGGTCTCCTGGAGCAGAAGGCGGCTGTGCTGAAGGAGTTAATCTTGCCTGGAACAAACATGTCTCCGGTTTCTCCGAAAGCCAAAGGCTGGAGCAGAGCTGGGCTGCCTGCTCCCTGCCTGCCCTGCCTGCAGCCTGACCCCTGACATTTCCACTCTGCTTCTGCCTGCCACCAAAAACTTCACCGTTCGCAAACAAACCGGTCGGGAGGACAGCTAGATGGAAGACGGAGGAGGAGAGAGGGAAGATTCCTCAGATTTCTTGTAGTAGCCCTGATTAAATAATAGCAGCCACCGCCAGCCGTTTATCAGTAAACCCTGAAGTCTTACAGCAAGACATCTCTGTTTAATTAATCCTGAAAGGGTCCCTTCCCCCTTCTACTTCCCAGGGAGGTTTTCAGGATCCGCAAGTTTAAAGACACAGCGAGTTCCTTTTCAGCTCTTTTCCTTACACGAGGGCAGAAAGAGCCTGTTTAAAACCACAGCCAGCATTGACAAACTCTACGGCAAAGAATTCCATCACGTGAAGCCCCACCAAGAGGGTATCTTTGATTCAGTCGTACTTAACCCTCTGAAGCAATTATACCCCTCCAGTAATGCAGTTTTACAACAGCCTGCTGGAAGCGTAGACACACATAAAGGTAGCCAGATACGAGCTGCAGATTCTCCCTGGGCTTGGGGTCATTCCTACAGAATACCCTTTTTACAGGGGATAAAGCTGTTCAGAACCTGCTGCAGTTCTATTGTCCTCCATCGTCATCCAATATTCCCATCATAGTGGTGGCATCAACATCACTCAGTGATGGAAGAGATTGCACGTACACAAGGAGCAAGACAACTGCCAACACTTTTACCCCCTGGGCTTTCACCTGGCTTGGGAGGACCTTCCAAGGCATCTTCCATTCCAGAAGGTCCCCTGCCCTTTGATCCAAGGTGAACATCATACCAGTGCAGAGCACCACAATTTATGCCACCGACTGTGAACAGCCAGAAAACTGGTACCTCTCTCCACACCAATCCCAGTGGGAGAGGAGCTCTGCTTCCAGGGCACCTTCATCCCACCACCGTGCTCAGAGAACTGCAACGTGCCAATGAGCACCAATCACAGCAGCAATGGAAGCTCTTGACTCTGGAAAGTGGGCAGACAACCTGCTACACGCCATTTAATCCAGAAAATGGTTTCTAATGGAAGTGGCCTCAGTGAGAGCTTGCCAAGGCTTTGATCCAGTCCTCAAAGGAGTACAGGCTATGGAAGTTCTGGCAGAAGAGCACTCAGTTCCCAAGGTCAGACAGCCACCTTAAAAACCAGCAAACCAACCACCCACCCAACCGACTGACTGACCTCCAGCCACCCACTCAGCCAACTGACCTGCAACCATCCACCCAACCAACCTCCAACCACCCACCCAACCAACCAACTGACCTCCAACCACCCAACCAACCAACAGACTGACCGACTTCCACCCACCCACCCACCCAACTGATCAACTTCCATCCACCCACCCAACCAACTGACTGACCTCCACCCTGCTGGAAGGGCATGCTGGTCCCCTCTGCTCCCACACAGTCACCTCCTCACCCAGGAGCCCAGATGCTGAGTAGCAGGGCCGGTCAACAGAACAGCATCACTAACACAGCACCAGATTACTCATCTTTACAAACAGCTTTTATTTTTCACATATAGTTTTTAGAAGCTGGCCACGAGAGTTCATCCTCTCCTCTCTTCCTTTTCCTCAGTAACCATAAAAATGAGCATTAATGCTTATTAAATCACTTATCTCCCCCATTTTCTTTTCTAACATTTCTTTTCTAAAGCTTTCCCAGCTTCAGAGAATAGCAACACACAAAATGGAAAAAATCTAGTTTTTCACACTTCTTTTTGGTAAAAGAATAAGCATTATTTAATTTTCTAAACCCCCTTTTCCATTATCTTTTTTCCCCCAAAAACTTGTCTAAAGCTGAATAAACTGGTGGTTGAATTACAGAGATTTATTCTTTTTTTGTGGTGTAAGTTGCAAAAACAGCTAATGAAAAAGTGGAAGAAAATCTCTGAAATACTAATTTTTGGTGCAGTCAAAAGCAGAAAGAAGAGGGGGGGAAAGGGAAATTTTTAAAGTCTAAGTTCAAATTGTAAGAGAAAGCTCTATTTGACATCAGATTTATAAAATTCCCAGGAAAATAAAAAGTCAAAACCAGTTATTTTCTTGAAGATCCATATTCTTAAATACCTGTTTTCATCAAAGTCTTTTTTTTTAAAGCAGTACTGGGATGGGGGATGAACTGTGATGAACTGAAAAATGTCTCTGTCTACCAAAAAAAAAATAAAATTCATTATGCAATGACAAGAGACAATCCAGTATATAATCAAAGACAGAATCCTGACACGTTCAAAGAGAAAATTATTGTAACAGCAGTGACTTTGAAGATGAGAAGGTGGGTTTTTTTGGTGGAAACAATGGCCATCAAGATTTTCACTGTAGCAACCAATGCTTAAACGCACAACTTAGCATGCGGCGTGCCTGCCAGGTATGCTTAGCAAAAAAATAAAATAATTAACAAATAAACCAGTGACGCATAAGAAATCCATACCTGGGGTGGAATCAAGCGGCACTCTCTGAACGGTTAACCGTTCACACGCTCCTGATGACAGGCGTGAAGCAGCCACGGGAGAAGTATGAGAGCAGCCCACAATTTGGCAGATTGTATTGCCTTTTCCTTCCCAGGCATCAAATTTTAAATCTCCTAAGGATAGATGTCTGCAATGAGACATGGGCATCCAGGTTTAGTGGTATCTTTCCATCTGAAGAGAAACAGCTCTGCTCGGTGACGCGTCCTGCCCGGCGGGTGACAATGGAGACCTCAGTGCCCGCCTGCGGTTGTGCCCCGCGGGGACATCGGTGTTCCTCGGGGTGGCAGAGCCCTTCTGGGTCATGATAAAACCCAGCATTCGGTGCAGCATCATACACGACACCGCACATCTTCACCTGCCACAACTGAGGAAGCAGCCTCTAACTATTCAGAAACGTTTCCCTTCCAGGGTTACCTCGAGCAATCGTTTTTGTGGGCTTTTTTATAATTTCCTTTCACACAAAAAGCCAAGAACCAACGTCCCGTTAATGCAAAACTTGCAAGCTACACAGAACTACACTGAAATATTTACATTTTCAACATTCCCTTCCAGGGAAATACATATTTGGCTGGAAAAGTCGTGATGTGCAATCTTCGCTGAACTACTGTGATTCACAAAAAGTGAATCACAAAAGGGAAATTTGGTGACTGAATAAATAGTCATTATGTAACCCATCTAATGAGGAGTAGAGTATTTTTCCCTTCTTTGATTGGGAGACTATCGGAAGACGACTGTAAGTAGTCAAAGCCTCACTGACTATAAAACCCCTTTCAAAACCAGAATTTGGATTAAGCTGGGTGTTGGCTGGGAGGGAGATTGAGGAAGAAAGCAAAGGGATGCCCAGTCTCTCCAGCAAGGTACCAGCCCAAAGGGAGAGTCACAAACACACATGAACTCAGAGCTATTTGCTGAGGGAGCCCGAGAACACATTTTGAATAACGAATGGTAGAACTTTGTGATCCATTTGCCAGTAATTTGCAAATGGGTGGGGAAGGGGAATCCACCAAAGCCTTGATTTTTGTTTGGTTGGATCCTTGCAAACCAAGGAACCAGGGACCGGGCAGAGTTGGTGTGTGCCCTCTCTCCTCTGGCACCGAGCCCGTGGCTGCTGGGCTACCTGCCGAGGGCTCTCCTTGCCCTGCAGCACACGCAGAGCTCCCACCCGTTGAGGCTGAAAAAAGACATAGTTTTGAATGGATTACCACTGTCGTCCCAAAAGGAAAAGGTCTGTTGGAACATGAGCTGCCTCTGTCCCAGCCCGAACCTCCCTGTCCTGCCCATCACAGGTGGCATCGGGCACCTTCGACTTGTCTGGGCATTTAATCACCCCAATGACCAGTACCTCAGGTGACTTTCAAGTCACCCAGGTGACTTTTCATGCTGCTCCTCAACCTTTCAAACAAACTAAGAGATGTGGACTGTCACAAACTCCACCTCCTCCTGCATCCGACCATGCCCACGTTAAGGCACCACCAGCAACACTTTCCCTGGCCACGGGACCATTTGGACACGGGCAGGCTGGGTACAAAAACAAACAAAAAATCCTACATTTCAACCCCAGCGCAAGACACCTGCAATAGGCCACCCAGATTTGGGGTTCAATCAAGGTCTCAAAAAAATACGTTTTCAGACAGAATTATGGAGACGAGTTCCAGGGCGCTGTGAGAGGCACCAGACCAGCTTCGACAAAGTAAGGCCTTACGTTTTTCCTGCATTTCACATTTTGGGGGATAAGCCAAGCACAGAGTCCCTCGAAGAGTAGTTTCTCACAAAAATGATGCAGAAGGCTGCTCAGCAGTGCTACCATAGGAGATTTTCCTTTTAAACATTGAAACTTTTGAGTTGGATCAACTCCTATCCATGTGTTCATTGTTACAAGTATTGCTTGTACGTGGGAACCATTTTACTAATACTATGAAAAGACCAAACAATTTATTTAATCAAAGCATTATCCCCACTGCAACTCAGCAGCGAACAGCTGCTTAAAGCAGGAACCTTTCTATTAGCTACACTCCTACGGTAGAGATTTGTTCTCAGGTTTATATTAAACCTCTTTTATTAAAAAGGAAATTGTTAAAAAACGTGGATATATATTTTGGCTTTCTGTTGCCTGGGACTGGCTGTTTATGAGGATGGCACCCTGCCTGGAGAGGATGGGCTGTGATAGCCCCCATACGCTTGTCTGGCTCCTGAAGGACCATGTCTGCTCCGCAGGGAGATGCTGCCGGGTAGAAGGAAAAACACCTTGGCTCTCACACACACCAGCCATCAACCCATGGCCACATGGAGCCACCCTTGGCCACATGGAGCCACCCTTGGCCACCGCTGGAGCCTGTCTGAGGTGTCCTCTGGCACACCACAACTTCCCAGGGGCATCTCCACTTCAGCTCCGCTCGCTACCACCACAGAGGATTCCTCCTCTTTTTTTTTTTTTTTTTTTTTAATTAGGCATTGGTTCACTTTCTAGAGAAAAGGGGCATATTAAAAGTCGGTGTGTTTTTGTACGCCGCGCTCTGGCTCACCAACTGCACTCCAGATGTGCCACCATGAACCTGCACAAGGGCCACGCACGACGGGCTTGACTGCTCTCCCTTTTGGAGTATTTCTGGCAAAAATGTGGCATAAGTGGTAAGTGGCATATTCCCATCTCCATTGCGTGGTGGCCATGGCTGAGTAGCAGAGCCAGAGAGAGCACAGCTGGAGCACACTCCACACACCACCCCATCAGAAATCCAGATGTGGAGGCACACGGACAAGAAGTGCCCCCTGCAAAGGGATGGAGACCCAAATCGTGACGCTGACCTTCGAACCCGACACCTATTTTCCATAAAGGACCCAGTTAGCCCACAGTAGTCAGTCCAGTGAGGTTTAACTAAAGGGAGGGAAGCACCAAGGATGAAGACAGATCAATTTTGCTGAGAAATTTTAAATGAAACACTCCTGTTTTGGAAAGAATTTCATTAAGGTGAAAATATAATAGAGAAGTACCCATTTAGGAAGAATGTGCTATTAATTCTTAGCGGTGTATGTGGAAGGGAAAATTGCATTTTTATCTAAATGGTTTTTTCTGCATAACCCATTTACAGTGTTCTTTTACAGCTCAGTAATGGGAACTTTGCACATTTCTATTTGGGCCAGACCACTGTGGAAGGCAGGAGCAGCCTTCAGGAACGTTTCAAATATAACCCCTCAAAGCAGACACCAAGAGAAGCTCCACAAAAAGGAGAAAGGCAAGTAGAGCACATCTTTAAGCTGGTAGGAAAAGGAAAGGAAAGAAGAAAACCTCCATCTCAATGATGTAAGCCAAATTTTTGAGGGGGGAGAGGAAAAGGGATGTTGTTTAGGGATTATTTTTTTTTTCCCCTAAGGGACAAGAAAAGGTTTGGTCTTCATGCTCCTCTTCCTTGTAGTTCCCGCTCCAAGGGGAGCATCCAAGGGGGAAAGTGGTGCCCCGTTAGCCCTTTGAAAAACTGCACCGGGACGGTCTCAGCTGTAGCAGTTACCATTACATACGATGAAAAAAAATGTAAGCTATGAAAAACTATTTTTATCATCATAAACAAGTGCTGGTTTCCTGCCACGAATAGTTTCATTCCATTTGAAACGGAATATAATCTAAACAATAACTTCAAACAATCGACACGACGGGCCGAGCTGGCCTGATATACTGCCATCGGGTGACACCAAGCCACGTCGTACCAGGTCTGCTGAAGGCAGGCAAAGAAATTCAAAGTTTTCAAAATTCCAAATTTCATCATCAAGCATCTCAAACTCAAGTAAACACAAAGCAAAAAACAGCCGTGTGTTTAGTAAACAAATCAACTGATTCTCCAACTAACGTAGCAGGGCTCACAAAAGAAGTTAAACTGTATATTTTCTATGCATTGTTCATTTTGCATTCTTCACTTCTTTATCTTTTTTTTTTTTTTGTTCTCCTGTGGTGGCTTTTATTAGCTTACTTCTGAAAATTAGTATAACACAAAAATTTATTCTTTGAAAACAGATATTTAGAAGCGCGGCAGTTCTGGAAATACACTTGGACAATGAATAGTTTTTACTCCCTTTACCTGGCCCTACTCCTCACTGCAAAAAGCAGTAATTATAGGAATCTACTTCTGGTTTAAGCTTTATAGTAAGCTCTTTCCAAATTTAAAGCCAGGAACCAACCCTTCATTATGCTTAATAGGTAGACATAAAAACGTAATTGTATCACAGTCTCTCCAACTGCTTGTTTCTCCAGCTCGTGAAGCTCACACTTGCCTGATGCAAGGAAGAGATTTTTTTATTCTATTCTTTTCTGTAACTGAACCATTTCAGCACCATTGGCATAAACCACTCTACAAAAAAAAAAAAACAACAACAAAAAAACCAACAAACAGCAACAAAACCCTATGCAAAATACAAGAAGCTTTGGATAATTATTTGGAATAAAACTTCATTGCTTTGATAAAAACCCCACATTTCCAAAGCAGCGAGTGTCAGCCCATGGTAAGCAGAACCCCCCCAGCACCAGTTCAGTGGTGGGCTGAGGAGACCATGGCAATGGGAGCCCAGGGCCACCAGGAGCCCTGCAGGAGCCC
>JAOQGH010000005.1:30872692-30923964 GCA_025769975.1 Gallinago jamesoni
CCAGCACCAGTTCAGTGGTGGGCTGAGGAGACCATGGCAATGGGAGCCCAGGGCCACCAGGAGCCCTGCAGGAGCCCTTGGGAGCCCAGGGCCACCAGGAGCCCCCCAGAAACCAGCAGCAAACTCATCCCTCCAGTTCCCATAAGCACATCAGCTGATGTTAACTAAAAATAAGGACGCGGAGTATTAACTTGATTCACCCACAAGACAAATCACTATCACGTAGGACATACTACTGCTTCGCACGCACAAAGTTTCAATACTTTTAAGATTAAACCCCCTCCCCGAGCTCCCTGCACTTCATCCCCATTTTGCAGGCAGCTACAACAAATTGACAATGGTATGAAACTTCCCATTGATGGCAAATAATTATAATAATAATAATTAAAAAAGAAACAAGCCAACAACAGAAGGAAGAAAACTTTTGCTA
Organism: Gallinago jamesoni; assembly: GCA_025769975.1. Taxonomy (NCBI): domain Eukaryota; kingdom Metazoa; phylum Chordata; class Aves; order Charadriiformes; family Scolopacidae; genus Gallinago; species Gallinago jamesoni. Next base: position 30,873,123 of record JAOQGH010000005.1, read on the forward strand.
TTCTCTTTTTCTTTTTTTTTTTTTTTTGGTGATCTGCCTATCGCAAAATAGCTAGGATGAGATTTTAATTACACTTGAAAGAGCCCTATTTTCTCCTCTGCCTCTAGAACGACAGCGTGGTAAAGAGAGCACAGGGAGCTGGGATGCTCGCTGCTTCTCCCAGCATAAAAAGAACAGCATGTGCCTATATTTAGAGGTAGAGAAGGGAACTACAGCATCCAGAAAAAAAAAAAAAAAAAAAAAAAGAAGAAAAAAATCATAATGATTTTATCTTTGAAAAAGCACACGTTTTTTTGGTTAAAACAAGAACATGTTGCAATTGTTTGACCCTATATCCAGCAACAATAAAATCTGTTCCACCATAAAATACCAGCTACTTTGCACTTCGAATGATAATACTATTTTTAAAGTGTTTCAGAATTATTGTCTCATAGATTGTGGTAATTTTTATTACGATTACTGGGGAATTCGTTTTTTATTTAGAATACAATAGGCATGCTTAATATTTTCTTGCTTACCAAGCTGACTTTGGGCTGAAATTGGGCTTACTCTTCAGACCAGACAAAGCCAGTTTTTTCAGTGTAGCATTTTGGCACTAATAAAAATTAACACAACAGATGAGCCGGATCAAAAATACCTGTAGTATTAGATGTAAAAAGTTATCTGACTGCATTACATGTCTAAAAATACTCTGTTTTCTAGCAATATTACACCGGGAGACTCCTGCTTTAAGTCATATCAGAGTGCTGTGATGTAGAGATTGCTCAGACCTTGGGGTCAGGTTCTGGGTAGGGGGGGCAGGGGGGATGATCCTCCTTCTCCCCTTGCCCGGAGGAGAGAAGAGGAGAAGCCCACCCCGTGGCGATGCTTCCATCCCCCAGGCTCCTGGAGGAGGTGAAAACCCACCTCGCATCCAACTACTTCCACACCATTTCGGTTTCTTCTCCTGTCGCTCGGGCTGAGAAATTAATTTTGAAATTAGTTCACGCACTGGATCAGAATTACCTTCATTGGGTGGGGTTTTGGTTGGTTTTGGTTTGGTTTTTTTTTTCCCAGGAGAGGAGAAACGCTGCTCCAAGGAGGGCTGCGTGGAGACCATTCCCCACCAAACCCACCGGAGAAAGAAGAACCCAACATAGAGATGAGATTGCAAAGTGGGACAAGACCCTCTTCTCGGCTCTTCACCCCCCCTAATTAAGCACTTCTTAACAAGCCTAGCTCCCACGCTCCATCCCCAGCCTTTGTTGGGTACCCACACTTGTCCCCAGGGCTCCTAACCAGCGCTGGACCCCACCACCAACATCCTCTGCCAAAGCATCACCGTGGTCATTCGGCCACGACTGTTTTATCTCATTTGGAGATGACACCTCGTCAATTTGCACACGCGATAAATATGATCCCAAAATACTCAAAATCCCAATAAAAGTGGGACCCGACTCTGGATTCCGCCGGGGGAATCTAAACCCAAGCGAAACAGTAATGGCTTGACCGACTGTGCCATCTAGCCAGGAGACGGGAACAGTCGCTCGGAGGCTCCTTCCTCTGCCTGTTTTCACCCAGGGAGGACAATCGGAGCATCATCATCTCCTCCGGCAGTGGATGGGAGGGGACACTCTGGTCCTGGGTCCCCCGGGGTTGGGGGGGTTAGGGGGGAGCCAGCCATGCGTTCCCATCTGTGTCTCCGAAACATCCTTCACCTCCCGCATCCCCTCCTTCCCACGACTGCTCTCACCCACCACAAAAAGGCTTTAAAATTAGACGTTACAGAGGAAGATTATACCTCCCTCCCCCCCCCAAAATTAGTAGATTTTTCTAGAAAGGAGATCCTAGAATTCTGCCCCACTAATAACCCCCGTCCAGCCTTCATTTCCTATGTTAATAGATCAATTTACATCTCTCTAGCAAAGCCGTTTCAGGCTACATTTAAAAAAAAAAAAAAAAAGTCATGCCTTTCTTCTTAAACTGCATTTTGGGAGAAGATTAAGAGCAGGAAGGAAGGATATGACTGTTTTCCAGGGGTTTTTTTTTAGTGTATCTGCTTCGCACAGCAAATTAATATTCTCAATTTTAAATCAAGAGTATATTCTTAATTAGGGTGTGAAATGTTTTAAAATTTTCTTCACTTTACAAACGGCTGCTTTTTCAATTAACTGTGCTTCCCCAGCCTCAGGATGATCTTTCTATTAGCAATACAAATGCTTTCTAATATTTTGTGAATACTAATTCACAAAATTAATTAAATGCAGACTTAACTCTGAAAACATATATTTTACCACAAAAAAAACCCAAAACCAACCCCGCTGCCTCCCAACTGCCGACAGGCTTTTCTGTGAGTCCTAAAGGCCCAGTGGTCAGAACTGAGGGAAAGAAAGTTAAAACAAAAAAAGGCAGCAACTCAGCTTCCTTATCGCACTTTTTAAAATGCTCGGAACAGAGGGAGAAAAGGGAAAAAAAAAAAAAAAAGATAAATATCCAAAAGTTGAAGCAAAGCGGCTGCAGCGCCGTCCCCAGCACAGCGCTCTCCGACAGAGAACCAGCAAAGCTCTTTAGAGCTCACACTCATGGTGTTTGTGTTTAGACTCAAACTGTATTTATTTTAATGTAAAAAAAAAAAAAAAATTCTATCAAAGCAGCACTTAAACGTAACCAGATTTCTGCTTGCCAACCCAAAAAATGGCTTCTTTAGACAAATCTTAAAAGCTAATAAAAATTTAGACGGCGCGGTGTCGTGCACTGCGTTTTTTTACGTTAAAAACACTAAACAGACACAAATAGATTTCCTAAAATTGAAAACAAACAGACACAAATTGCACAACTAATGCCTCCCAGCAGAAGTTAAACACGCAGATGAGAAACAGTTCGCTCTCAGGAGCTTCCCACGACTGATACAGATGTGCATCTCGGGGAGGGAACCCGTAAGAGGTGATAAAACGCTTATTGTCCAAGAGGGGCAAGGCAAAACTTGGAAAAAAACTTTGTTTAAAAATGGCCAGCGCGGAGCAGAGCCGGTCCCCTGGGGAAGGGACGCACTTTGAGGTGTCTCAAAAGGGCACAAGCCCAGAACACACGGCTCCTGAACACAAACACCCCTGTGATAATGCTGGTTCTGTTATAAAAAATAACTCAAGTCCAGGGGAGAAGACAACTAGAAAAGCAATAACCAATATATGGGTAGGTTTGTTTTTTTTTTTTCCCATCAGCATGTAGATAAAAAGTGCAATCCCTAAGAGCGTACGTATCTGCATCAGAGAGTCTTACAACTTATGATATCAACTAAGGAAAACGCGTCCCTCGCACCCATCTTGTCACTCGAAGGAGATGAGGAGAACGTGCGGATGCAGCAGAGGGGGCTCTGGGGGGAGAGGAGGAGAAGGGGTGCCGCGGAGGGGAGCAGCGCAGCAACAGCACCTCCGATGCTCTCTTTGAAGTATTAAGAAAGTCAGCTTGTAAAAATTAATGGATTAGACCTCCAGCTGTTCGATTCGCAGCTTTAAATTTAAAAGGTATTTGGCTTTGGAACGTTGGCACATAATCCATAAGCTCTATTTAAATTTGTAAAAAAAATAATTATTTTTTGCATTAAAAAAACATCACTAATAATTCGTAATGTTTTAACTGCAGCGACATAAAAGTGTTTTGCAAAGGAAAAGCAGCCAACTACAAATACCAGTATTTTTACACCAGCTAGTCACGTTACCACGATGTGCAAACTGGGTTTATCTACAGACGAGCAAAAATCCCAATCTACATTTTAAAAGTTGAGAAATCTAACCAAGAGCAGGGAAGTCAGGGTGGACCTTGGATTTCCTGGAAGACTCCACAGCTTCACCTCTTCGATTTCTGCAGGGTTCCCTGCCCTGCGTCCTTTACCCAAGAAGTGATGCTGAGGAAGTGCACAAGCAAGCCACCTTCTAAATATATCTCATTAACGGAAGCTCTTTCTTTTAAAAATGCCCTTTAAAAATTGAAAGGAGAATAATTCTGTATTTTAAAAAGAAAAAAAAAAATCTTAAAAACATCCTACAAATTGTAAGCGCGTGTTTATAGGTGTAAAGTTTGTTCTTTTTAAAGGGCTTAGATTTTTCAATGGAAAAAAAAAAAAACCAAAATATGAGCAGGAAGGTGGGTGCTGGTGGGAGCAGTGGCCGTGATGGGCAGGCAGGTACCCGGTGCCTGACACGCATCTCTCCATCCCTTCCGCAGACGCAGCGCTCCAGCCCCAAACACCTTAAGGACCATCTTATTTTCTGCTGGTGACAAAACAGGGAAGGAGCCCACTAACCACAATTGGACTGGGCTCTTCTGGTGTTCTCAGTGTGCTCTCGGAATTACGTAATTAAACTGTTTATGGTATTTCAGTAAATTCAGCATTAAAAAAGCATGTGTGTTGGGGCCACCTGAAGATTCATTTTAGAGCTGGCTTTACACTTTCTGTGGATACTCCACTCACGCTCGTATTTAATAGGAATACACAAGAAACCACAGACTAAAAATGTACAGTAATTTGTCTAGTACTAAAATTTTATATGGCCACATAAAGGCAATTTTGCTGTACCAAACCCTCTCCCTGGTAGAGAGCGCTGCAGAAGATGGGAGCCAGCTGTTACAAATAAAAGCTGCCTATACATATACTTTTAGGTTGGACTTTTGTTTAATGCCTTAATCTTTGCACTATACAAGTAACAACAAACTCTTATCTGTAGGAATTGTTGATGAATAACTTTTTTTTTTTTAGCAAAAAAAATATTTGCAGTTTTATGGCAGAGCATTCCACCAGGTCATTGGTAAAAAAAACAAAAAAACCCCAGGTATTGCACATTAAAAATTAAGAGCAGACATGGTGTAAGACATCACAGAACAGAATAAATCTATGCTCTCATCTAAGCTCACATATAAATATTAAGTCGAATTCATTTCCTTTTCCATCATACATAAAGATCTGAAGCACGTTCACACACCAGTTTCAACAAATATATCCCCCCGCAAAGCGCGTCTCCTGCACTCTCCCACACCAGCGTGTACAGAACATCCCAGTTAACACTGGCCTCACAACTAAACGTGCCCTTACAAAATACCAGACTTTGGTAAAAGAAAGCACCGTGACACAAATCAAATGAGTGATCTGCACCGATTCAAATACAGCTACGCTGTCCACTAACACGGGGACACCAGGTAAATTTAAAGACCAAAAATTAATAAAGGGATGGATGGATGTGAAGGCGAACAGTGGTCATGGCAGTTACTAAAATGCCAATAAATTCACCCACTTTCTGCATTAACTGTCTTACTGCATCACAGCAGTATTAGCAAATAATATCGAAAACTCTGCCCCTTTCCTTCTCTAATATTTACTATAAAGGTCTACAAACACACTGCTGCAGACTGTTTATAAAACAAAGGAAAACATTTCTAAACCGGACCATTTTCTAGTAGAAAATATTAAAAATGACAGTCGGTCAAAGTAAACAATGGAGTGTCACTGCCATTCACACCAAGCCAAGCAGGGGCAACCTCCCCATTCTCTCTCTCTTTTTTTTTTTTTTTTTTAATAGGTCAGAAGAGTTTAAAAGATCACATTAAACCCCAACCCGATGCACACTGAACTCTCCTACAATATGCAAGGGGAGTGTTCTCTCCCCATAAACCTGCACCCTAATCCAGATTATTTATTAAAGAGGTGGATTCCCTATCTTTGGAGTAAACCATGGAACTTCTCGGCAAAGGTAACAGCTTATATTTTTTGTTTGTTTTTTATTTTTACCCTGTAACTGTTAAAATTCTTTGTATGAGTTTAAGCAGCCCTGCCAGGCAAACAAAGCAGCGCTGGGAATCACAGATCCATCGCGGTGAAGTGTGCTGAGCTCCGGCTGGGAACTCGTTCCCAACAAGCCCCACCACAGCACGAGCCCCTTCCCAACCACATCTTGCTTCCAGCGGCGTTCCAGCCCTGGAAATACCTCACCAGAGCTCTGACAAACTCGCTCCCAGCAAACAAGCCCAGTCTCTTGGTAAAGCCTCCAGAAGAATTTAGCAATATTTAAAATAAAAGCCCGCAGCAGAACACACTCGGAAGAGAAAGAAAACAAAGGCTCCCAGCTGCATCTGGACCAAATTTGACCTTTGTTAATATATTTGGTGGTAATTTACAGACGTTACACGCTGCTTCGTGGAGAGTTCTGGCCTGCTGGCTCCATCAAACGATAGGTTCGGTCTGAGGATGAAATATTAACAATAACTCAGAGATGAAAACTGGCTGTGCTGCGCTGCACGTGCCCATCAGCTCGGACAGACGAGCCCAATGGCCACAGGAATATATTCTCATTTTTCCCCAACCAGCACCTGTGTGGTTCTAGGTTACTACGTATGGACGTCTTCACCTGGCATCTGCAGTATGGGACCTTCGAGATTCCAATTAAAAAGTAAAAACAAAAGCCCACCAGAACTTAATTACAGGGTTTCTAGAGAATATTAATGAACATTTCACTGAAAGGGAAATCGTTCTGGTTCAGTCAAACCAGGCAAAGCAAAAACCCATTAAACTGGCCCTGGGATTTTAAGTGAATTTGAGCTGGTTATTCTTTGTTAGCTGGAGCTGCGGTGCTGGAAGTCAACACGATCTCTCCAGACTCTATTATTTTATCTCACTCCCAGCTCTAGCTGCACGGCAGAGGAAAACACAAAATTCTCAAAAGAAATTTTTTGGGAAAAAAAAAAAAAAATCAAACTATCAGCCACTTCAAGTAAAACATGTCAGTACAAGAAACGATGTATCAGAGAAAACTCCTTATGGAAAAAAATCGCATTTCGGCGAAGAGCAATGTCCAGCCAGCATTAATAATGGTAAAATTCAGAAACAAAAGGTGAGCACACGGCCGGACCTCGCCGAAGCTCTCCCGAAGGTGTAGGTGTGTACGTGTTACACGGGCACCCGCGGCACAGGTGTCTGAAACAACCTTATCTGCTCCCATCGACAACTCCCAGCTCACGCAGATGGCTAGAGATTAGCAAAGCATTTTAACGCCGTGTGAGGAAAAAAAAAAAGAGAAAAAAAAAAAGAAAAAAAAAAGAAAAAAAAAGAGATGAACTATAAGGAATCTGACCAGCCGTTAAAACAACTCAAACAAGTTGTTTCCCTCAGTAATTTGGGCATTAAGGGAGTATTTGGACAATTCCAGGTTTTCCTGCGTTTCGGGGAGCCCATCTATCCCAAAGCTGCCCCTCCATGGCCGGCAGCGAAGCCGGAGCCTCCAGTCCCCAGCTCCGGGAGAGCAGCAGGAACCCCGGGCTCCACCGAGGGGGGGAAACCTGCCCCCCTGTCCCCCCTCCATCCCTTCTGCGGCCGGGGCCACAATAGGAATAAATCACCCAACGCCTTCCCTCGCAGCACGGCAGGTGCAATTAAGCAGCCCACCACCAACGCCTACGGGTGGGCGAGGGAACTGGGGTCTAAGGACTAATCTCGCCCCTAATAATATCCCAGGTTAGTAGGAAATGGTGGGTGTTCCCCCCCCCCCCTCAACCACCACCTTTTTGGAACTGCTGGAAATGGGGAGGGAGGCTGCCCGAAGCCTGCGCGTACCCACCGGGGAGCTGCCCCAGCAAACACCACCGATGCAAACCCCAGATGCAAACCCCAGCCGGCTAAAAAGGTTTAAAAAAACCTCTGTCGCCAGATAAATAAAGCCTTTTCATACACGCAGCTTCCAACACTCGGGGGCACGGCAGTGTAAATAAACTTAAATGATTTCCACTAACCGAGGAGAAGCGCCTGTTTTGTCTCACCTATTGTATCTTTATCACTCCCAACAACAGTTAAAGTAAATTCTCCTCTGCTCTATATGAATTTCCTCATCCGAAGAACCAGCCCATTCAAATCCTCCAAGTGACTAAAGTGTGAAACAAAACGAGCGCCTCTCTGCATTGTTGTGAAACTGGTTTGCTATTTTATGTTAAGCCTCTGAAACGCTAAAACATATCCTTATATAGGAACACTGATTAAATGGTTTTCCTTCCAAGTGATGAACTGTTTTAACAGCAACATTGTGGTTATCGCCACCAGAAAGCAATGACTTATTTCACTAGATGTTGCTAAGAATAGCCGTGATCAAAACGAACGTAGGAGTGCTGTTAAAGATGTTCACGAAAGCAGCGCTCCATATGACATACATACACAAAATATACATAATTTTAAGCCAAATTACACTTTTAATAAATGTGCTGTTCGGGCTTAAATCACTGCTCGGGATTTTTTCTTTTTTTTTCCCCTATCCACAAAATTAAGATCCATGGAATGAGTTACTCTTTTAAAATCTGTTTCTAAACACAGCCCGGAGTGTAGATCTGCATAGCTCTGTGTGTGTGTTGTGTGTGTGAGTGCACACGTAACGGGGGAGTGTGTGTGTGTGTGTGTGTGTGTGTTGTGAGAGAACGTATATATGTGTTCGGGTCTGCCAAGGTAGAAGTGACAGGAACTGTGATTTGTGCTAACTAGCTATTGATCCAGTCAGATCTAGATGTTGTGTACAAGAAACAATAAAAGAGAAGGGGCCAGGAAGGATGCTGTGTGCAACTCCATTTAAAAATGGAAAAGAAGGGCCCCAAACAAACCAATTTATGTCCTTGCCTGGGTGAAGCATGGAGAATGCTGATGGGCTTCCTAGAGTCTGCCGTGCATGCTAAACACTCCCGCCTGGAATGAGTGTCTCCTGCGCTGGGCATTAAACATGAACAAAGAGACAAACCGTGGGGGCTAGGATTCACGCTTCAGAAAGCCAAAGCTGGAAAGCCAACCAGAACCAGGGGTAGGAAATTGCCCGGTTTTCCAACCAGCTCCCTTTTGATTTTTCCCAACACCCTTCTTAGCGAAATTATTGAACGCGGGGGGGACTGTAAAAAGTCAGTCTGCACAACCAGCGGCAAGAAAAACAATTTGGAACTGCACTAGCAGCACCAAAACATCAACTTTCCTAGAATAACGAGTTTATATTGCTTGAATTATGCACGTGTACTTACAGCACATCAAAAAATTGCCTGCGCGCATTCAAACAGCAGAGCCACGCACGTGCATCTATTGTAACGTTCACACGCACGGTCAGCCGGCTTGGAAAATGTGGCTTTGATAAGATAAAATAGAAACCAATTGAATCTATAATCATCTTTATCTTAAACAGCTTTTATAACAGAGGGCTTTCCATTAAAATATATTTTTTTTTTTCCCTGGGCTTGGGGAATTATGATGCCCTCTGGACGCAGGGAAGGATCAAAAATGACAACTAATGTCGAAATTAAACATCTGTCAACTAAGCAAGTTTTACACTGGGAGACCCAAAGCCTTATTTTTAATTGCCTTTCTATTAAAGGAGAAAAAAAAAAAAAAAAAAAAAGGTTAAGAGCCTTTCCATTCGGTACCACACTGCTGGCAGGCTCTTAGTGCGGGCGGGGAAAATACCTGGAAGCAGAGGGGCAGCACCACCAACAAATCCGTGTTTTTCACGGTTTGGGAAGATCCCTATAACAGTCTGGGGGAAACGGCTGGAAGGCTCCGCCGGCACCAGGCTCTGCGGGAGCCCCCTCCTCGGCACCCCATCCCCGGCAGGGCTCTGTGGAAGCCTCCTTCTCAGCACCCCATCCCCGGCAGGGCTCTGCGGGAGCCCCCTCCTCAGCACCCCATCCCCGGCAGGGCTCTGCGGGAGCCCCCTTCTCGGCACCCCACACCTACAGCCCCCCTCCGCGGTACCCCGGGCCCGGGAGCATGGCTGGGGCTCCAACCGGGAGCCCCGTGCCAGCCCGGGCTGACACAGCCCTCGGGGGCTGCTCCCCAGGCGGCACGATGGGGACGGGGCTGGTGGCAGAGACGGCCACGGGGCTGGCTGTCACCCGAGGACAGCCAAGCACCAGGTGCTTCATCCCAGCCACTGGCCACCCTGGCAGGGCCACCTAGCATCCCACAGCAGGAAGGTGCCCAGCACCCACCGTGGTCCCTGCCAGGAGTGGAGCAGACCTAGGGCTGACATGTGCCCGACGTCCTGGGGCTGAAGCCCCATCACCTCCCCTTCCCCAAGCAACCCACCGTCCCCACCACGGGCCACCACCCGCACGGGTCAACCGATACCTTCTTTGCTGGGGTTCGTGGGCTTGGGCTTCTCCCAGGGCGCCATGGGCTTGTCCTCCTCCTGCCCCTCCATCAGGGCCTTCTCACCAGGCAGGTACCAGGTGGAGTTGTGCTCCGCCATCAGGGAGTCCAGGTCGATGGTGCTCATGGCGCCCTTGACGCCCTCCGAGCAGCAGCTGCCCAGGTCACTGTCCCCGTTCTGCCCCGCGCACTCCCCCTTCTTGCTCTTCAGCCCCAAGGGCTGGTCTTCCGAGATGCTGAACTGCTGCCGCTGGAGCTGGATCTGCGCCTGCAGGATCTCCAGGGGGTGGATCTCGTCCTGGGCCGAGGTGCTCGTGGGGGTCCGCACCTGCTCCATGCCCGGCGTGCCGGGGTGGGCGCCCGCCGTGGTGCTGAGCCCGTAGCTGTCGGGGGTCGAGGTAGACGTACTGAGGAGGCCGAGGGCCAGGGGCTTCTGTCCATTGAGAAGTGCGTGCTCCCCGCGGGGCAGCTTGGGCGAGCCGCCCAGCAGCGGGCTGCGGGTGGGCTTGGAGGCGGCGTTGTCGGAGCTGGAGGACACCTCGTCCTCATTGCCGTAGCTGGTGCTGACCTCGTCGGGAAAGTCCACGTGCGGGGAGCTGCCGTCCGACTTGGTCACGCTCTGGATGCCGCTGTCCAGGGAGGACATCAGGTCGGGCTGCTCCCCCAGCAGCAGCTCGCCGCCCTTGCCCCAGGAGGGTGAGGTCAGGGGCTTGTCGTGGGGGGTGCCCCCGCCGCGCTCCGTGCCCGCGCTCCCCGGCGGACCCCCCGCCGCCGCCACCGCCGGCTGCCCCGGGCTGACGCCAGCCCCTCCGCCCTCCGCGGCCGAGAACTTCTCGAAGAAGGTGCCGGGGCTGACGTGCCCGCTGTCCCGTTTCCGCCGGCCCCGCCCCCGCCCGCCGCCCGCCTTCCCCTCGCCGCCGGCCGCCGGCTCCAGCGCGTAGCCGGGCGAGAGGCTGCTCTCGGCGGGCAACAACGGGGCAGCGCCCGCCGCCTTGCCCGCGCCTCCCCCGCCCGCCGGCGGCCCCGCCGGGAAATAGTCCGGGGCGGTGGGTGGCGGCGGGTCAGGCTCGGCCTGGCTGAGCTTGCGCTTGGCCTCGGCCGGGCTCTTCTTGTTGAAGGTGACGTTGAGGTTGGGGGCGCCCAGGCTGGCGATCATGTTCTGGCAGGCGGTGGAGAGGGCGGCCAGGCAGCTCTGCCCGAAGACGTTGTCCTTGCTGGCCGGCTTGCTGAAGGAGCCCAAGGAGAGGGCACCCAGCTTGCTGGCGGTGGGCCGCGGCGGCGGCGGCGGGGGGAACTCGGGCGGGGGCGGCGGGTAGGCGCCCGGCGAGGCGCTGAGGGTGGGCGCAGCCCCGTGGGCCGCCGGCTGCCGTGCCGCTGCCGCGAAGGGGAAGCCGGGCTGGGCGGCGAAGTCGGCGGGGCCACGGCGCTCGGCCGGGGCACTGGGCATGGCCACGCCGCCGCCCGGCGACTGCAGCTGCGAGAGGCCGCCCATGGCGGGCGCGAAGGGCGGGTGGACGCCGGGCGAGGGCAAGGCCTGCGCAGGCCCGTCGCCCGCCATCCGCAGCGGCTCCTGCAGCCCCAGCCCGCCGGCACCCGGCCGGAAGAGCACGGCGGTGCCGCCAGGTTGCAGGCCCAGCTCGTGAGGGGCCGCCTCGGCCGGCAGCCCCGGTGCTGCCATGCGTCGTGGCAGCAGCTCCCCGGGCGGCGGCGGCGGCCCAGCGAACCAGGCGCCATCGGGGGCCATGTGCGGCGCCGGCGGGTCGAAGTTGCGGCCGCCACCGCTGCCGGCTTCCCGCTCGAAGGCGGGCGGGGGCAGGCCGCCGGGCGGGCCCACCTCGCCGTGGTGCCCCAGCTGCTGCAGGCTGGGCGGCCGCAGGCGCTGCTGGCTGCGGGAGGCCATCTGCTTCATCACCAGGGCCGCGTTCTGGCGCTGGGCCAGCGCCGGGTGCTCGGGGCCGCCGTGCGGCAGCGGGCCCCCGAAGGCCTCGGGCGCCGGCGGGGTGAACTCGCCCGGCAGGCAGGGGTAGGCCGTCGGGGAGAGGTGGCTCTCCATGGCGGGGCCGTGCATGCCGCCGCCCCAGGAGGCGCAGCGCTCGACGCCGGGGTTGCCGGGGAAGTCGAAGCGCGGCCTTTTGGCGACGCTCACGTAGGGGGCATCGAAGTGCTGCAGTCTTTGATTTGGTGGCTGTTGCGGAGGAGGGTGCTGCATATTAAACACGGGGTCGGTGTAGGGATGCATATTCCTGTTCTCCAGTCTGTGAATAGGGTATTCAAACTGTGCATGCTGGTTCTGCATTATGGGCCCATTGTCCTGCAGGTTGGGGTTGGGAGCGTTGGCTTCTGGTTGCTGTTGCCTAGGGATGGCTGGCGGGCAGGAGTTCTGTCTGGCCAGCAAGCCCGGCGGCTGCTGCGGCGGCGGCTGCTGCTGCTGCTGCATCAGCGGGTGCCTGGCGCTGGCCCCCGGCTCCAGGCCGGCCGACATCTTCCGCGCCCCCCCGAAGCGCTCGAAGAAGACGCCGTGCTGCTGCGGCGGGTGCGCCTTGGCCACGGCCATGCCCGGCGCCCGGGGCAGGGGGGGCGCCCCGGCGAAGCCGCCCCCCGCCGGCACCTGCCTCCCGCCGCCGTAGTGCGGCAGCTGCCCCTCGGGCTCCGACGGGGAGAAGACGGGCAGCTCGAAGTGGCCGGCGGGGCCGTCGCCGGGGTAATTGTATTCCAGCGAGTCCACGCCGCCCTGCGCGGGGAGCCGCCGCTGCTCCAGGCCGTGGGGCTCGGAGGAGCCGGCCGCCGGCAGCCCGTGGAAGGAGGCGGCGCGGTTGGGGGACTGGTCGAGGGGCAGGCAGGGCGCCGGCACGGCGTGACTGGAGGCGCCGGCGCTGTGGTGCTGGAAGTCGGGCAGGTTCCCGGGGCGCTGCTGCCCGAAGCCCTCGCCGCCCTGGCTCTCGGCCATGTGCTCGTAGCCGTCGGCGAACGCCGTCTGCCCGCCCAGCGCGCCGCTGTAGCCCAGGAGCCGGCCGCCGTGCACGCAGGAGGCGCCGGGGTCGGGCCCGAAGTTGCCGCCGAAGTGCGGGGGGTGCTGGTGGGGGTGGTGGGCGCCGCCGTGGCCGCCGTGCGGCTGCTGCCCGCCGAAGAAGCCGTGCACCGGCGGCTGCATGCCGCCGCCGCCGCCGCCGCCGTGCAGCTCGGCGGGGCCGCGGCCCGGGAAGCCGTAGGCGTCCCCGGCCAGGCTCATGTTCATGCCCAGGAGGGGCGGCTCGCCCAGCGCGCCCAGGGCCGGGTCCACCGCCGCCGCCGCCGCCGGGCCGCCGCCGGGGAAGGCCGGCGCCTTGAAGTGCGCGCTCATGCTCAGTCCGGGCTGGCCGAAGCCCCGCTCCGCCTGCCCGCCGCTCCGGCCGCCGCTCTGCGGCTCGAACTGCTCCAGCCCGAACATCCCGCCAGGAGGAGGAGGAGGAGGAGGAGGAGGAGGAGGAGGCGGCGGCGGCGGCTCCTCACAAGGGCATGGCCGTTCCTCCGCTCCTCCGCGCCGCTGCTCCGCCGTCCCCGCTCCTCCCCGCCGCTCCGGCCGCCCCGCTCACATCCTGCCGCGCCGCCGCCGGCACCGGCCGCCCGTCCGCGCTCCCCCCGGCGGGCTTTCCCCGCCCGCCGCGCCGCCGCTGCCCGAGAGCCGACGGGGCGGCGCGCCGCCGTTCATAGGCTCCGGCTCCCGGCAGCCGAGCGCCGCATCGCCGGCCCGCCGTGCGCTGCCCGCCGCTCGCAGGGCTCCGGCGGCGGCGGCGGGGCCGGTGCGGGCGCTGGGAGGGCTGCGCCGCGCTCCCCTGCGCGCTCCCTCGCTCTCACCCGGCGCTGGCGGAGCAGCAACAAGTTTTGCATTTCAGCGATGAATTTCAGCCATCGGGGCTGCGCCAATGAGCGCCGCGCCGCCCGGGGCGGGGCTCGCCGTTAAGGTGGCTCCGCCGCGCCGTCCGGCCCCGCCCGCCCCGCACCGGCCGCTCCCGGAGCCGCGCCGAGCCCTGCGAGAAGCGGCGCGGCCGGTCCCGCGCTCTCCTTCCCGGGCGAAACCCTGGGAGAAGGGGCGGCTCGGCGACCCCGCCGTCCCGGGCTGCGCAGGGGAACCCCGAGCCGGTCCCCGAGCGGCGCGCCCCGTCGGGGACGCCCGGGCCGGCAGCCGGAGCCGCGAAGGGGAACCGGGGGAGCGGGGAGAGGGGGAGCGCCCCGTTTTCACCCAGGGTATAGCCCGAGCGGGGGTGTCAGAGCCCCCGAAGGGAAAAACCTCCATCAGGGCCAGAGCTGGGGGGTGGATGGGGGGGGATTGAGAGCAGCCGGCGGGGTGAGGGACTTCAGGTGTCCAGGGCTCGCACGTGTCGATGGTTTAGAAAAAAAAATAAAAATTAAAATTACTCCCACCAAAAAAAAAAAAAAAAAGAAAGAAAGAGATCTATAAATAAGCGGCCGAGAAGTATTTGTATATGGCAGGAGAGTTTTAAAGGGATTTTTTTCTGCAGGATCAGGATGCTGCGCTGTGATTAAATATTGATTTTGTGTAATTAGTTTTCATGTGAACTATCCTCCTTGCTGATGGCTTGGAGATTTCAGAAGTAGAGAAGAAATGGAATTGGACATGGAAATTATTACTTAGCAAAGTGACAAGGGGGGGAGCGGAGGGGGACGCGGGGCCCGGGGTGCGGGGCTGGCACCGGGGCAGAAGGCGGAGTACGCGCGGCCCGACGGCGGCACAAAGAAACCAAGGGGAAGGCTCGATCGTTCTCTGCGGGAACGGCGGCCGCGGCGGAGGGAGGGAGGGAAGGAAGAAAAGAGGGAGGGAAGGAAGAAAAGAGAGAGGGAAGGAAGAAAAGAGAGAGGGAGCCGCTGCTCCCTGCGCCCGTGTCCCGGCAGAACGGCAGCGCTCCGCACCGACGGCCGCCCGCCCGCCCGCCCGTAGGGACGGCCCCGAGGCTCCCCCCCCCCACCGAGGCTGCGGGGCAAGGCCGGCTGCGGGGCACGGCCGGCTCCCGGTGCTCCCTCGCCGCCGAGCCCGAGGGGCAGGGAGGGCCCCGCTGCTCCCCCGCCGCCGCCGCCGCGCTCCCTCTGCGCCTGCGTGCGCGCCGTCGGAGCCGGCTCTTCCGAACGGGCACAGCGCCCCCTGGCGCCCGCCGCGGCCGGGCCGCCCCGACGGTGGGCAGCCGGGCTCGGTGGGGCGGGCAGGGGGCCGTGTCCAGCCCCCCCGCCGCGGAAGGACGGGGTCGGGTGCCCGGGGGAGGCCCCGGAACCGGCTCCCCTCCGCGGTGACCCGCACCGACCCGTCCGGGCGGACACCCCAGCGCCCCGCCGGGCTCCCTTGGCCGGGGGTGGCTCTGGGGGGAGCCCGGGCAGGAGGTCCCCAAGCCAGGCCCGGGGACAGGGCCCCTAGGGTGCCCTGCCGCCCCCCCTGCTGCCAGGCTGCGAACAGCTTTACCTCGGGGCTGCACGCATCAGGGCAGGCCGGTGATTAACGTAATTAACATAATTAACACCACCCAGCGGCTGGGTCCCCGCTCACTCGGTGCTCGCCCTGTCCCAGCTCCCCCAGAACCGCTCTTCCCACACTCAGAGCAACTTGTGTTGATTTTCATTTCTGGTCAAAACGCCAGCCGATTTAAAACTGGGTTAATTTAAATAAATAAAAAAATAATTTTAAAAAAAGGAAAAAAAGCTGGATGAATTGGAAGAGCGCCAATCAAAAGAGTCAGCGCAGCAGAACAAGCAAGAGCATTGTAAACCAAAACAATATTGGCATTTAATGCCCGTCCTGCCAGCGCGGGATCACACGGTGGCCGAGGCTCCGGCTGGGGACTCCGTAACGTGGGCAAGGAACGTGACCAGCCCTCACTGGGACAGATGGGCCAGCGGGGCACCCACCTGGGACAAGTGACACCCCCTCTGTCTCAGCTGGAATCCGTGTTTTGGTGGCATGTCCACTCCAGGGGGGCCTAGAAAGACACTTTCTGTGTAAGATACCAGGTGCCAGTGGGACAATCTGTCAGTCGGGAGTATTACTGGAGGTAATTAGTTGCTGTTGCAATCAGGTGGGCTTCATCTGTCCCCTTTTTGTCACAGCTCCGTTGTCACCTTTATGTGCAGGTAACTTCTCTGGGGGAACGGTCTCCTCTCTGCACCGCGGATACGGTGGAAGTTGTCCCACAAGTGGTGTGGGGGAAAGTAGCTCCCGTGAGGAGGTGACGTTTCTGCTGAGAAGAATGACTTTTGATGATGCAAAGGGACCTCGGGCCTCCCTGAAATGGCAGCTCTTTTCTAAAGAGGAGAATCGTGCCTTTCACGGGTACCTCCTGAGACTTTGGCTTCCATGGAAGAGAACAAACGCTTCAGAAAAGAGAGTTTTATTGGATTAGATGATTTACCTTGCATTTCCTGGAATATTCAGAATCCATCTGTTCCTCAGTCGGAGCAAGCACTGTCTCTCTGGAGGAGCAGGATGGTGCTGTGAAGGACAATACAATCGGAGGGATGGAGACTTCCTTGGTCCATGGGCTGACCATCTCAAAGGCGTCTGGGCAAGCGTTTATCCTCCTCTTTCCTCCTTTCTGGTGGAGCCACAGGTGTCCCTGCCAGGGCCAGCAGGGAGATGTGCCACTGGATTCCCTGGAGGGGTTCAAGGGCAGGTTGGAGGGGGCTTGGAGCAACCTGGGCTGGTGGGAGGTGTCCCTGCCCAGGGCAGGGGGTAGGACTAGGTTATCCTTAAAGTCTCTTCCCACCCGAACCATCCTGTGATGCTATGATGCTGTGAGCAGTGGCTAGCCCTACCCCTTCTGGCCGGTCCTTCCCTGGACTGCTTCTCCAGAAGGCTTTCCTGCTCCTCCGCTGCTGCCCTGGACAGAACTACCTGCCAGGAGCAAGTTCTAGGATGGAAAGTTTCAGCACAGGAACTCTCCGGCAGCGCTGCCCGCCTGCCCTCGGGAGCAGTTTATAACCGGCCGATGACAAATATGGAAATAACATCAGCCTAAATATTTTGACAGCGAAACCAGTGAGGTGATGGGAGCGGGAAGGTGCTGTACCAGCTGCACCGCTCTGCAGCCGCCTGGCGAAAACCGTCACTGGTGGCCGTCGGGAGACACCTCGTCCCCCGGTTTCTGACTCGGAAGGGGCTCTGGGCTGAGCCCCCAGCACCCGTGGCACCTCCCGGCTCCTGGTGCGCTGCCGGGGAGCACTGGAGATGGATGGGGTGTCCCTGGTCTGGGACCGGCACCGGCAGGAGCACTTGGGTCACAAAGTGTCCCGGTGTCCCCACCAAGTGGAAGGCAGCCTCTCTCAAATTCTATCGAGTAGTGAAAAGTCTCTTTTACAAACCATATTTTTACTTTCAGTCTCTGGGTTTTTGGTCATCTTGGGGGAAGCAGGAAAAGGCATTATTTAAATAGTCGTAGCTGCAGGGGATTATTTTCTAAATTAACAATAGTAATTGCTCCTGCCAAATCCAAAGTCGAGGGGATTCATTTGTTTCGACTCTCAGGACAATAGCACAATTTTGGGTTTCGTATTGCAAGCCCTGAAAACCAAATGGTAGGGTGGATTATTTTTTTTTTTAAATATATAATTCAAACAACATCAATTCATCAGACTTGAATTGAGCCCTTTCCCCTCTGCCAGTTCAACTTGCGCTGAGAAAAGTTGCTGCTCAGCAAAAAAAAAAAAATTCCTTTTTAACAAAATGAATGCATCATACATAAAACATCACGAACCATACAATTAGTAAGCAAATGTAAGAGTTCAGCTCAGTTCATAATTATTCAGCAAACCTATTCAGAATGATTTTTTCTTTTTCTTTTTTTTTTTTCCTGCCTGCAGCAATCAACTGTGTGGGCTCATTACCACCGAGAATCTAACGAAGAAACCACCACATAAACTGCACAAAACAAGCCCATATGCTAGAAAAACTCCAGCCCCACTGGCCCTGAGCGAGAAGCCTTTCAACCCTTCCACCCAGCAAAACCACAGCGTACTTTTCCGTGGCCTTTATACCCCCCAGCTCCACAAAGATGCCATTTCATTCAGACGTCAGGCTTCAGGTAGATAAATTTTAGCTACTAAATAGCCTCCGCAGCCTTTGGTAGCCCGGCCATCTGGGACAAGATGAAAGAGCATTTGGTTGCCGCTCCACGTCGTGTACCAGCCAAAGCCATGGGTCCCGTCCTCAGAGCGCGGGCTCCCAACAGCCACTTTGTAAAAAAAAAAAGAAAAGAAAAAGGAAAAAAAAAAAAAAGCAAAAAAAAAAAGGTGATTGGTTTTTCTTGGCAGCGATTTCCGCTCCTAGCAGGGCTATTCAGTGCAAGGAATCTGAATATTTTTGAAGAACAGGTCTCCAAAGCCTGGTGGCTGACACTGCGTCTCCTCCCACTCAAAATTATAGCAAACATATATATATATATTCCCTTCCCACTTGGAAGGGAAATATATAAAATCCTTAAAGGAGCTCAACAGTGCGGTGACTGCGGAGCAGGGTGATGAGGGAAGGAATTCCTCCAGGGGAGATGCTGTTTATTGGTGTGCACCTGCTTTAGTTCCCAAGAACGACAGGGAGTTTTGGGTACAGAAAGGCCCTTTTCTGGCTCCCTGGGCCCCACAGTGGCTGGAGCAGCTGCAGGCGAAGGGCTGTGTCAAACGGGGGTCTGGTGGTCTCCAGGGATGGTCACACCACTGAAAGGCAGCGTACGAAGATGTCCTGGGATCCCACCTCCTCTGACCCTTCTTGCCCAGCCCTACTTGAACCTCTGGAGGTGTCTACTTTGTCGTTGAGATTAACGACCATTTCACTCCCACACCCCGATCCGCATTCAGCTCCTGGAAAGTTTGCCTTCCCCGTTTAAATATTTCAGGCTTAGTTTTGCCAACAATGTTGTTCTCTGGAAAGCCTGAACCAAACTCCTTCAGACACTTGACTGCTTCCCATTTTTAAGAAAAATGCATAACTGAATAATAAGAGTGAAGGGAGGAAAACTCTTGCAGTTGTTTCCAGATGAGATCGGCGGCGATTTCAGAACTTGGCCTTTCACAAGGATTTTCCCATTTGTTTCTTCTGCCAGGTCGGTGGTTGGTTGATGGGTTGGGTGGTGGGTGGGTTGTTGGTTGAGCTCCTCGAAGTTCTCTGCAACCTTAAGATGTATATTTTTCCTCTTTGTTTTTTCAGGTACCTCAGTGTGGATCACGATATTTTCACAATAATGGTATGTTTTTCCATTGCTGCAGACAAATTTTTGGCATCAATTAAGTATGTGTTGGGTCCCGTTTATGTCAGCTGGGTGAAAACCTTTATAACACATGGGATGTTTAGGTATACATGTTGAACACATTTCAATTTTTCTAATTTAAATCACTAAAAAGTAGGATAGTGCTAAAATAATACAACATTGAGGTCGCAGTTAGTCTTAGAAATGCTAGGAAACACTAAAGCCAATTTTCCAGTCTGTGATAATTGTACTAAAGGACACCTTGTGGGCTTTTTGTCTTTTTTCCTTCAAATTCCCATCTCCAGAACACACATTGTAGGGATTACACGTTTGATTGGAGAGGGAGAAAGAAAAAAGAAATTAGCTCGTGTTTACAACACAAAAGAAGTAGTTTGGCTGCAGAAACTGTAAAAGTTTTATATTTCCTAAAATCACTCAGAGAAACATAAATAAAAAATAGCCCCTCTCTATTTGGATAATCAGTAACTCTCCTTGGGATTTTATGTTGGAGTTTGTGTGATTGACTTTGTTCTGTTGTTTTCTTAAACTTGAACCAGGTGGGAACTGATGGGAGCTCGGTGGGGCAGGAATGAGCATCTCTGAGCATCTGGAAAGCCTGGCTCCTGAGGGTGATGCCAGCAAACCACTGGAGTTAATTCATTGTTCATCATCTTATAAATTGAACTACTGTGAAAGGAGAGAACCAGAGGCTATTTTGTAAAGTCCTGATGATTTAATTTCCCCTAATTTTCTTCACCTCTAGCGCTTCCCCTCTTACAGCTTGAAATCCCGAGACACTTTCCACCCTGCCTTCACAAGCCCTTCCCTTCTGCCCCTCTCAGGACGGTGTCCTCCTGCCCAGGGGGAGTGGGACGTGCTGGGGGAGCAGGGGGAGCTGCTGGATGTGGGTTTTGACATCACTGTTTCACAGGAACTCACCCATCATGGACCAGACTGGTCCCTCCTGGAGAACCTCCCACGGGACTGTGCACCTGAGCTCTTCTCACTCTCCTCCTGTGCCCGGTGAACGGTGCCAGCGCGTTCCCACCACCAGCACTGGGGGGCTTTGGTAATGTTCCTGGTGCTCCAGCAATCCCACACGCCGGTCTCGGCTGCAGAGGAAGCTGCAGGTCCCTGTGGGCGAGAGGAACGCTGGAGAAGGTGGCGCCCGGAATTCAAAGCCGCTCAGCAAATAAAAATACTCCTGTATTTATCATTTATCACGTTACCTCACAAGATTTTACAGAACAACTCATGTTCCTGAGCCACTGGCAAATCTTGGCTCCTGGTCCTGATTTGTCCAGTTTAAAAATACAAAGGGCTTCTGCCAGCAAGAGCAGAGGAGCCGTCGGAGCAGCAGCGGGCGCTCGGTCTGGCAGCAGGACGTGGTGGCACCGCGGACCCCCACAGCCATCCCCATCAGGCTGGGAGCCCAGCAGAGGGGGGCTGGGGTTGTGGGGAGCTGCCCGTACACCCCCAGCCCCGGGGGGGGCTGGAGTTTTCACACGAGGCTGGATTCCCACCACTCCAGAGAGGGCGTTTTCTGCTGTTTCCCCAGGAATCGCTCGGATGCACCATCGATGGGTACCCAGAGCCCTGCCTCTCCCCTGCAACCTCCCCCCCAGGCTCCCCACCACGGGCACAAAGGGTTAAAATAAATCTCCTGCCATCCATAACCGGGGCTTCTCCCCGCATCACACGGGACCTCAGCATCTCCCCACAAAAGGCCCGATTTAATCCCGGCTGCAGACGCCTCACATTGTGCTGGGGGACTGGGGGCGATGTCAGGCGATCGGGTTTCCCACTAACACCCCCGGCACAGCCCCAGCACAGGGCAGGAACAAAGGCTGCTTTGTTACTGGGGGGAAAAAAAAAACAAAAACCCACCCTACACAATCCCCTGAAGATATTAGCAGTGCAGTAAGGTTCAAACTGTTAAACGATTCAGGTATTATTTAATGAATACATTCAAAATGAGGTCTCACGACCCAGAACGCTTTTTAGATCATCATTTACCAAAGAGCCCGCCTCTTCGTTTACTTCTTTATGAAGTCGTTGCTTTCAGGTTTTAATTATGGCTGTTTTGCTTCCAGGCTTTTTCAGGGGCTTCACGTGTTGGTGTTGCTTGGATCTTTCTCGGATGCGGGTTCAGCTGGGGGCTGCCGGAGCTTTCAGAAGTCCTTATAATCCCCTCCCCTTAATTTACCTTGGACTGCAATTCCAGGGCCGTAGGGAACAAGGGAGACCGAGAAGCCCAGGGCAAAAGGAGCAACAGCATGAGGTCCTTCTAGAGGGTGCTAAAAACAAGCTTTGAAAATCAGGAAAATTCGTTAAATTAGTGTATCGAGATTTTAACTGGGACTGGAGAAGCACTGCAAACTTCAAATTCAACAAACACCTCGAATTTCTTCTTCAGGTCTCGAGCGTGCAGTCCTAAGCCATACAATTTTCAAGAGAAAAGTTAAAGAGACAAGGTAGATGGGGGGTTCTAGAAAGAAACACATCTCCCACCTGAGGACACAGAGTTTTAAAATGAAATTTGAGTTTTACTGGGCTTACAGCAATGAGAAACCCACGGCTGAGGGGTGGGAGGCAGGTTTCTGGCCGGAGGGAGGACACCAGCGCCTGGAGGTCCATGTGGGCACACGCTGAGATTGGCGTCTTGAAAAAACCCCACAGCTTATCTAGGAAAAATGGGGGGAAAGAGCAACAAAGCAGAATAGGTGGAAGAACAAGTAGAAGAATGAGTTCCAGGAAACAAGGCATCGGGCAAGAGCAGAACCGCTTCCAGGTTCCAGCATGGCAAAGCCAGATGTGAGACACGGCCCCTTACACCTGCAAATCCCTCTCTCTCCGATGCCTGGGGGGGGGGGTTGCACACATTAAAATGGCCATTTCAGGTGCATCCCTGTGGAGCAAAGGGGAGGAACACGGAGGAACATGGTAACCATAACCCAGGATTTAATCCGAGGCGGCGGCAGCGATACAGGACCCTGCCCGAACCTCAGCCATCGGGATTTCCCTCGAGTCAAACTAAGGGTCTGCCCTGTCCTCCTGTAGGCGATGTCTCAGGTGGGAGTGACTGAAAATATGCCTCCAGAAGCTGGGTTTGACGTAGTGTTCTATGAAATTAAGTGCCAGAGCTGGTCTTGGTACAGTTTGCACATGGAATTCTGCCCGCAGCGGATACCAAGAGGGCGAGGAGGGTCTCGAGAGTGGCTGAATGCCCCGGTGATGGGCACCACAGTCACTGTCCCCTGGATAACCTCCACTCCATCTCCCACCCTCCCCACAGCCCGGCGACACCCTCTTCTCCTCTCGTGAAGAGATGCTTCCCTTACTTCGGAAACCTCCTTTAAATTTGCTAATTTCCAGCCCGAGTGTGAGTAAGGCTGAGTCAAACCTTGCAGGGCTGCGCTACGCTCTTGCCAATTAGTTGCTGTTGATTAAAATTGATTTCCCCTATACATTCAAGCAAGTAGAAAGCCTTTCATAAAGAGAGTTACAAAACTACAAAGAAAATATTTTTCTGATGTTTCTACTGAGACATAATTCAATAGAGAAGAGCTTTGAACTGCACCCACTGAATAAGAAATCACAGTCGCAGCCCCAACTCGCAGACTTTTGCCGTAAAAACCACGGCACCGTCCCAGGCGTGGGCATTCCCGAAAGGAAACCCATGGGATGATTAATTAATGATGGAGGCATAAACAGTGGATTTGCATGGTATCCACACGCTCTCAGTTTTACAGCAGCAATCCCAAAGCCCTGCCCTGGGGTCAGGGAGTGGAGCTGCGGGGGGGTCCCTGGGCAGGGGGTGGGAAACGGGCTGAGAGGAAGAGGAGCATCTCCGAGAGCCTTCACCTGCCCAGCAGCACTGAGCCTGAGCTGCCTTTGCAGAAATCCATTCATTTTCTCCAGCAACCCTAAATTTTGAAAATTTTTTAAAAAATATAATTTAATTTCTTTGTCAGATTAATATAAAAATGCTGAGAACAGCAACTGATTTTTTCTTTTTTTTTTTTTTTGCAGTGGTCAATGAAAGGGTAGCAACCACTGCCACTGTGGGGTTTTGTGGTTTTCTTGAAAAAAATTTGTTAAAATAAAAATGTGAAAATGGAAAAAGTCTCTCTAATATTTCTAGTACAGTTCCTAAGAGACAAGACCCTCGGGAAAAATGTTACAGCTGCAAAACGTGAGCATATAGAAAATGTCAGATTTCTACACCGGAAGAAACAAAGATATGGCACGAAATTACCCATTGCCTCCCCATACATCACTGCAGCCCAACCACCCAAATCCAGACATCTCCCCCCACCCTCCACGAGTCACCCGTAGCGACGTGGGGCATCTTGGTGGACATCCCAGTACCTGCTGGGAGGCTCAGAGGCAGAGCCAGGCTCTTCCCAGGCTCTTCCCGGCTGGAAAGGGGATGGTCCTTCACTCGGGGGACTCTCTTCTACCCCAGGACGTCGGGGCTGGGGTCGAAATGCTGTAAAAAGGAGCAGGACGACTCAAACTTCTGCAATGTATCATCATTTGCTAAAGCTAATGTTAACTTTGGGAGACACCATTATCTGCAAATTAATGGAAAGTGAAAATAAGTGTCTGCTTTAGCTAATTGCCCAACACAAATACGGCGTAATAGAGGAAAAGGCGCTAGAGATAAGGCTTTATTGGAATTTGGAGACCGCGCAACAAACTCTCAGTTATTTTTCCTCATCCAGCAGAAGCCACAGAATCACAGCCCTTATTTCATCGTGTCAGCCCTGACTATTTGGCAACGCTGGAGTCTGTCCCCATGAGATACTTGTTCCTAAAACCTATGTCTGAAAGGGGTTTTAAATGCTTTCGAGCAATTAGAAATGTATTATGTGCAGGGAGCTACTATTTCCTGGTTACAGTTTAAATGCTTTCGAGATAAGAAGATGTTCTAATTGATTGAAAACTATTTATATTTCTTTCCATTGTGCTAAAAGTTGACGGTGCAGTCTCAAAATTGGAGGAGCCTGACTTCTGCACGCTCTGACTTCTGCTGCAAACCCACCCCCAGAGGGAAAGTTACAGCAAAAAACTCATGTCAGCTGCTGTATTTGTACAGCTACCGCCTGAAAACACAGGGAGGCAGGTCAGAAAAATGGTAACTTCACAGAGTGGTATAGAAATACATATATATATATATACACACACACCATATTTTCATAATTCTCCATCAAAAAATACATTTTACTCCCTTTCATCAGTTTCTTCTAAAAAAAAAAAAAAACAACAAAAGCATGTTTGCTCTTTCAGAAAAGAATATTAATGGAAATTCAGAAAAAAAATATTTGTATGAAATACAGTGATACAGTGTGAGACACTCAAAAGTATCTGTCACGACAGTTTCAGCAGGAAATTGTCTAACGCTCACCTTTAAATCTTACTTCTTTCAGTCGCGGGAAGCTCGTGGAATATATTGGGCTTGTTCCTACCTCGAATGGATCAACAGGAATAATATTATTTTATATAAAAAGAATAGCATAAATTGGAAAAAAATCTTGTAAATATTGATTCTGCCACCGAGATTAGATTAATCTTCAGTTTAAAGGCTGTCAGCGCAGGGAGGAGGCACTGGCCCTTCTCCTGGCTCAGCCTTCACTTGATGTGGCCATCACATCAACCCAACACACCCACAAATCCCAACACACACAGATCTCTCCAGATTTTTTTTTCTGACATTTCCCCGTCTGGACACGAAGGCAAAAAATGGAGAACATTCTCCTTGCTTTTCAATGATCAAAAAAGGCTTCTAGAAGAAAAAATATACATAATTCCACACAAGTCCCTTTTAGGCCACACTTATGTGCAGCCAAGTGATGGATTTAAAAGGTTACTGCCGGAATATGGTTCACAGCAGTCTATCGCAGTGAATAAATATCACGTTTACATATCCATTATAACAAAACTATGTTGCACTTCCATTACTTCCTGTTGGTTTGCCATCTGGAAGCTAAACAAGCTGTGTAGTAAAGGAAAAAAAAATAAATAATAAAAGAATCCAATTTTGCATTCACCAAAAGGAGCCACGTGAGTTTCAATTTACCAACCTGGGCTGGGAGAACTCTGCCCGCAGAGAGCCAGGGGGGAGGGCAGCTCACGCAGCCACCAGGGGCTGGGAGAACCCATTTCACACCCCGAGAGAACCCATTTCACACGGGAGCATCGGTCCAGAGACCGGCCTGGAAGCCCATCCATGGGAAACTCTTCCCGCCGGCCCCGGCACAGGTCAGCAGCACCGCCCAGTTTAGACCAGTCTATATTCAGAAACACCCCGAGGAATTGGTGTTTCCTTGCTCTGAGCTTTCCACCATGAAAAAACACCATGTCAACACCACTGCCCATCACCACCCGTCTGCCCTGAAGGCAGCGGTCAGGGTGTCACCCAGGCAGGATCCTCCTGGGGCTCAGTCCCCAAGCCTCCCACCGCCCTCGGTACCACCCAGATGGGCACCAACACCCCCCTTTGCAGTTCCCACTCCCCAGACATCGAGAAGTGACTGTGAATCGCCCCAATTAAGAGGGTCTCCAGGCACCATCTCCTGCCCTGGTGCCACCCTCCAGGAGCTTTATCCAGTGCCGGCTCCAGGTTTCCAACCCCAGGGATGGTGCAGCCTCCTTCCTGTGCACTATGCAGCTCTTTGGCTTCTGTTTGGGTAAGAGAAGGATCCTCCCTGCTCAAAGCCAAAAAATCAACTCTCTGCTCTTCCGCGGAGCCATTCTCCAGCCGCTGCAGTGCCAGACCCTCTGCCCTCACCCCAACTGCTGTCTCTGCGGTACCTCCCTGGACCAGAGCATCCCTGGAAATGGCTTCCAGCATCCCATAACGCACATCCAGCACACGTCCCAGTGCTCAGGGGTGACAGAGGCTCCTGCTCCAGCTGCCCCCTCTGCGCTCCGAGCCCCCTGGCAGCACCCGGGCAGTGGGGACAGGCAGCAGACCCAGCAACGGCCACATCTCTAGGGGCTCATGGGTGACAAGTGCTGAAAAAAATACAGGAGTAAAGCTTTATTGCAGACAAATCCAAGCAGCAAAGCAGATGCCAGTTTAATTCCATCTTTCGTCAGGAAATGATGAAAACTGGGACCCGAGATGAAAAGTTACACCATCGTAAGAACGGCAAAGGTCCCTGGCCATAAGCAGCCGTTACCCTCAAGCCTTTTTGTAATTTATCTGGTTTAGGACCAAACCGAGTACTTTTCCTGCCACCTCTTCCTTGCCCCAGCAGTTATTAGGTTATTTTTAAATACTTGAAATAAACACTAGATTGTGACTGGGACTCCTTTCAGGGAGTTGGAGAGAGCGAGAAGGTCTCCCCTCAGCCTCCTTTTCTCCAGGCTGAACACCCCCAGCTCCCTCAGCCTCTCCTCACAAGGCTTGTGTTCCAGACCCCTCACCAGCTCCACTGACCTTCTCTGGACCCACTCCAGCATCTCAACGTCTTTCCTGTCGTAGAGGGCCCCAAAACTGGTGACAAACCTAAAAGGTTCCTCAGAGATCCTTGCCAAGAGCCCCACAGACCCACGTGCCACATCCCCAGGTGTTCGGCAGGAGCTGCCCTTCACCCCTTCGGTCTGGAGGAGCCAAGCTGTTGGAAACCAGCCCTGCCACCACTGAAGGGGACATCCACGGCTCCAACCCAGCCACCTCCTTCCTCCACCCCAGCTCTCCCACGGCAGGGCCATCTCCAGCCCTTCCTTGCATTTCCCCCTCAATCAGCAGCAGCTGTAACTCATGGAAACAGCCACAGCTGCTGTGAATGAGAGCATCAAACCCAAGCATCTGCAAAACTCAGCTGGGCAGGTTAAGGTGGGCAGTCAGAACTCACCACAACAGCAGAACAACTTCTCCTACTCTACATTATTCCTGTGAAATTTGTGCCGCTCGGCCTGAAATCCTAAAACACCACAAAAATCCAAGAAGCCCTTCCCTTCCCCCCCCCCCCCCGGCTCACAACTAACATTCAAGGCCAGGTTTGAGCTCCCAACCGCTGCAGCGTGTCCTCACAGGGCTTCCAGCCTCCTCACCCAGCTCGTTAGCAAACTGCAAAAACTAATACCTAAGAAAAGAGACAGAGCATTTTATGATCAAATTTATTTAATTAAATTTCATCGACTGTTTTACTGTAGGTCACACCAGAGACTGCCAAAGTAAACTAAACATTTTACATTCACTACAAGATTCTCTCCGATTATTCACAACTAATCCAAAACCGTGGAAGTTCTGGGTCCCTTTCCCTCAGTTTGTGTCCCATGGGACTCGTGTCCCAGCACCAAAGAGGACGGATCCCTGGGGGTCCCAGAGGTGCAGCCCCCCCAGGCTGCCAGCACTTCCAAAATCCTACCTCTGTGTGTGTGTGTGTGTGCGCACATGTCCCTCTGGATATTTACAAATCCAAGCCCCTGATGGTACAGAGGACAAATAACTGTTTAACTGCAAATCAATAAAGGAAAAAAAAAGAATTAAAAACAAATAAATTTTGCAGCCCAGGGTGCAGTTCCAGAGCAGAGGGGGCCAAATGCCCACACCCGGCCCACCCTGCAAGAGTCAGGATATTCCATCGCTGCCCCCAAGGGAAATCACATCCCTCCCTTTGTCAGCAACGTAGGTCCCACATCATTCCAAAATACCTGGATTTAGGTGAAATTAAGAAGATGGAAGCTTAAAAGCAACGCTTGTCCCACCGAGGTGTCTGGGGATGCTGGCAGGAAACCAGGCGTTAATAGAACTTTATCTAATTAGTGTTTTTAAAAAAATTTGTTTCTGATCTAGCAAGGATTTCGGTAATATACACCTATGATATGTTCTGAATATTTCCTTAAAAAATGCTGAAGACTTTTTCCCTATTTTAGAGTTATCTACAGGAGGTCTTTATTACACCATCTTTACTTTTATGTGTCTACTCCTAACAAATATCAAGAGAAATACGTCAGATGCTACAATTTAAACTTTCATCATATCTGAAAGTATACATCTTTTTTAAAGTGTATTTTCAACATGAAAAGAGCTAAAAAAATCACCATTATATTCCATTGCGTAACGGGTGTGAAATCAAGACCGTTTGCATAGCTTCCAAAGCCAAACTCTGGAAAAATTGCCATTTCATCAACAGGAGAATTACTTTTGGGAAGGGCTGCCCCCCCCTTCGCTCCCACTGCCCGGCCTGAGATACACTCGAAATATTCTACAAGTATTGTCAGCAGCTTTGGCTAAAAAAATCAGCTTCTGGAAAATTTCAAGTTGCAATTATTTTTATAAATCACAAGCCATTTTTCCTTAATCTTGCCAATTTTAATGAAGAAAAACCATTAGCATTTCAATGTACAAAAGTCCAATAAAACATATTTTTTTTCTTTTAAATCAGTGAGCGGGTAAAGTTTGGGTTAAACTTACTCAACAGTAAAAGTCTTCCAATTTCACTAATAGAAATTTTTTTTTTTTTTTGCTGATTTGACTATAGGATAATGACAATCCAGAAATAAATAGCTATAAATACATTCATTGTTCCTATTCCAAAAATAATCACATAGGGAAGACACAAAACTGAAATGAACTTATTTGAATCCGTTTCTTTACAGTAAGATATGGGCAAGTTTGAGCAGAGCGACTCGAGACAGGGGCGGGGGGAAAGAAACCGAGGAGGGAATAAATTGGTCCAGTATCGACATTCATGAAACATACCAGTTAGGATAATTCTGCAGTTAATTCGTCCTTTAAATGACACTACTCAGTTGATTTTTTTTTTATTTGCTTCAGGTTTACAGAATGAAAGCAGTTTCCTTTGAATCGTTGCTGAGGACAGGTAGAGTACCCTGGAGACACTGTAACAACCCCTTCCGTATGCATGTGCGTATATATAATTATATACAAATAATCATGCATCCACACACACATTTGTATATCAACACTGCGCGTGACGGTTAAATCCATCATCATTCATCATTGGCAGCACTTGTTCCTCTGACTTGGCCTTGATAACGTAACTGCGGAGAAAGAAAACACACAATGAAGCGTTAACAGCGTCCTCCAACGTTAAGTTCTAAACAGGCAGTTTTATCTTCTCCAAGAGAGTCGGGGCAGGGTGGTCAAAACGTCACCAGGACCCAGCAAATCCTACCAAAGCAATGAGAGAGGTGGCAGGGAATCTTAATTTGGGAATCTTGGTTCACCCTTGCTGGGGGGCAGCGGCTCCCGCCTCCGAGGAGCCTCACGCTCATCACCAGGATTTTGGCTGGGGATCCCACCCACGGGGTTAAACCAGTCACGGTGGGAAACACCCTTAAAGTACTGGGCATAAACACTCAAAACCTTCTAACTCTCAGACAACCTGTTTCCCGCAGTAACAGTTTTAACACAATTTAGCATTTATAAATGTCTGCGTGGAACTGGACTTCAAGAACTCAACGTGCCTTGAAGATGACACTCCGCAGTTCCCCTAAATTACACGGACTGAGTCCACGCATCACTTTGCTGCTGAGTGTGCAGCAAAATGATGCTCACCGACTTCTCCGATTTGGGCCCAAAAGGCTACTTTGCGGGTTCAGAGTCGCCCACTTTGGGTTTCTGTACTAGATAAGCCCGAGGAACCGGGTTACGTGGCCAGCCCCTTGGGCATTCTGCCACCTGCCCAGCCTTTACAGTGTCCATCTGTGGAGGTGGTCTCGTGTGTACCCTGGAGATGACACCAAGGGTCATCTGCAACCGTTTGATCACCATGAGGTTATCAAACAGGAGGGAGGGAAGGCCCAGAAATGTTGTCTGGATATACCTCCATTCAGGCTGGGAGCGTTGGGGCTGTTCAGCCTGGAGAAGTCTCCAGGGAGACCTTATTGTGGCCTTTCAGTATCTGGAGGGAGCTTCCAAGATGGGGACAAACTTTTTAAGAGGACCTGTTGCGACAGGACAAGGGGAAATGGTTTTGAACTAAAAGAGGGTAAATTTAGACTAGATATAAGGAAGAAATTGTTTACAATGAGGGTGGTGAAACCCTGGCCCAGGTTGCCCAGAACAGTGGTGGATGTCCCACCCCTGGAAACATTCAAGGCCAGGTTGGACAGGGCTTTGAGCACCCTGGTCTAACTGTAGATGTCCCTGCTCACGGCAGGGGGTGTTGGACTAGATGGCCTTCAGAGGTCCCTTCCAACCCAAGCTACCCTATGGTTGTAGATGATTCCTGCCAGCAATTCCCATCCATCAGAACATTAATCCCTTTTCTCCTTTGCCATCCAGCAGTTGACTTACACAGCTTGATTTGCCTCAGAACCTACAGAGAACTCCTCTAGGCGTCAGCAGCCAAAGTGCCTCGAACGGAACCCTTCTTACGCATCTAAACGTAAAATAAAACTGTGAGCTACCACACACAGAACCTATCGCGCTGTTGGTTAGTAAGAGAGAAGTAATGATCTACATGACCAGGACCTGCTGTTCCCTGGCCAGGACCAGCCTCAGCTACACCTGAGGTGTTTTGGAGATGGGGTATTTGGTATTTCTGTTTGGTGAGGAAGCCTGGGAACCGTACAGCAACTGGAAATGATGCTGCTTAAATTTTTTTTAAGAGCCCCCGATGCTTCAGCATGGAGCCACACTCAAAATACCCAACGTGGCATTTCTGCCCTCAGGGAGACCTGAGGGAGGTGGGTCACAGTGCTCTGGCAGGGCCAGGTGCTTCTCAGCTCCAGAAGTGAGATACATAAGGCACTAAGTGAAAGATAAACAGCGAGAAAAGGATGAGCTGGGACAGAGAAACTCTGCAGAACACTGATGAGGACTCAGAGTAACAAAAACAGTAACAGAAACAGAGATCCAAAACATAAAAATGGACTTAAGACGAAGAACGGGATCAACAAAAGAACTGAAATGTGCAGAGAATCCAAGGAGCAAGATTAGTTCAAGCCAGAAAGAAGAAAAGGTGTTATTGAGAAAGGGACAGCAACAGAAGGGGTGTGTGGAAGGAAACGGGGCGCTGCCGGTATCACGGGGCTTGTTTTCTGCACTGGTTTGGTTTTATGCATCACAGAACTGCAGGGACCAACACCCTCAAAAACCCAACTGCTGCTCTGCAGGGACGGGAGTGGGAAGATATTCTTGTCGTATCACTAAGCACTCGCTTCCCAGAGCTCCTGGCCGTAAAACGAAGGATTTGGGGTATCCTTGGGATTTAATGGAAGTTACTGTTTAGCACAATGGGTGAAGCAGTTGAATATGAAACATAAAACCAAATTATTTGGGATAAAATTAGCATCCCTGTTTTATTTGGCAGTGATATTTTTGTCTTTAGGTTATTCTCCAATAATGCACTTCACCACAAAAACCTTGAAAATGCATCATTTATAGGTTTTTGTAGATACCCCTATTGTAACAGCTGAGAAAAATCAAAATATTTTAACAGTAGGTCCCCACTCCTCTCACATTTCACAATACACATAGAAAAGCTGGGTTAGTGTAACTAACCAATACATTTCTCTTGTGAAAAACTGATTTTTTCAACAATACACTTAAGTTCCTGATGCTTACATCTTACACAACAAAAATGGTAAGCGGTACCATTACCAAAATGTTAAATAAATACATCTGCTATTTAAAAATAAGGATAAATATTATACCCAGGAAGACGTGATCTGGGTTTGGGTTAAAGTAAGAATTAAAAAGCATCAAATATTTGGCAAAAAGTATTTAAAAGAAGTTACTTACCATTGCAAAATGTGAAACAGAACTTTCTCTACAGGAAGACAGACACCCACAGACACACAAAAGGGAGTTTTCCTCACACATGGATGAGTAAAGTGCTCCTCAGTCTCTCCAACACACTCCTCGCATGCTCTCCACATGCTTCCACTACCCTTTCTCACAGAAACTGGATGAAATCTGTTTCGTTCCAAATAACTAACTATGGGTGTGTGAAAGAGCACCCTTCTGACAAACATCAGCTATAGAGAGGGAAGCGTTACTCTGCCTCCTTCACAGACACCCAGGAACGGGTGGCTCTAGGAATGGGTTCTGGAATAAAATGGAATTAAAGAAGAAATCCATGTGATTTGAGAGAACACCTGCCATAATCAAAAATACCTAAATGCCGATGAGAGCACAGAGTGTTTGCAAGAGTCAGTGAACATCACTCTTCCCCAGAGCACATTCTGGGCTCTGCTGCCCACACAGACAAACCT
Organism: Gallinago jamesoni; assembly: GCA_025769975.1. Classification (NCBI taxonomy): domain Eukaryota; kingdom Metazoa; phylum Chordata; class Aves; order Charadriiformes; family Scolopacidae; genus Gallinago; species Gallinago jamesoni. The sequence continues at coordinate 30,905,673 of JAOQGH010000005.1, forward strand.
CTGAGCTTGTCTGAAAAGGAAGTTTGGTTCTACCAGCTCAGAACATCGAACTATTCACGCACAGAAGAGTGAAGAAACGCTTCTTCCAAACCTGAAAATCATCTCTAGGTAACATCGGATGGCTCCACACAGTTCCTAATGCCCAAACCCAGAGAGCACACCAAGTGGGGATGGAGGAGCTACAGCTGATTTTGAGACTAAAATTAAAGATGGGGGAGGCACAAACCACAAAATGAACTTCAGAACCAGGGTCAACAGTAGGAGTAAAGCACCAGGCGACCTGATTAAAGATGTCTGGCAGCTGAAATGAGTTAAACCATGCAAAAAAAGCAAGTTATAGTTGAAGACACATTGTGTCTTTAAAGAACCAGGATAATGGAAGGGAAGCAATGAGCTGAGTGGGTTTGGGGCATAAAGGGAAAAATGGGAAGGAAACAGAACTGCAAATCCAAAGGCTGCAAAGAACTTCATAAACCTGCAGGATTTTAAATGAGAAAGGTTCATGCCAATGGTCACGCTCTGGAAAGATGCTACAGAAGGTGGCTTCCTGCCTAACCTGAGATGTTCTTCTGCCTCTTCAAGGAAAAAGGAGAGAAAGAGAGAGAGTTTCCTTCTAGCCATGGGTGCAAAGCCATACCAGGCTGTGTGTATCTGCCCCTCACAGCCACTAATGCATGAAAATCGATGCTATCTGAAGCCTATGCATTTTACTGACTTCCTTTTTGAAGTGAATGTCTCCATTTTGGTGTGCTAACTGGGATGAGCTGTCGAGTGACACGCAGAAGCTTGCTTGAAGACACATTTGAAGAGAAAAAGTAATCAGATGTGATGAGGATTAGAAAAGAAACAAAGCAAGACAAATGATGGAAGAGCAAGATGACAGCTCTGAGTTCTAACTGATAAGTGGTAAAAAGGCACTGGATGGGACTCGGTGCAAGTGTGGTGTGAATGGGACACCATAAATACAGAGGTGTTTGGGGCAGATGTTCTGGATTTAGTGGATTTACCTTCCAGTCCAACAACACAGAATGCAGCAGCTTGGCAGGGTCTGCCCAGGAGAAGTGCTAAAAGGGCCGTAACGTTCATCAGCAAGTAGCCAAACACATACAAGGGGTTGGACACCACAAACTTTCATCAGTTCCTGACCAGAGAAACGTACAGGTAGATAGCACACAAATATCAACCTTAAAAAGCCATCATTCTTACCGCTTCCAGCTCCTTTTGGGTTTCATCCTCCATTCTCCTAATGTCTTCCATAGTCAGATCAATCCACTTGTCAATCCAACAGAACAACTGACGATGGAAGTTGGTAAATATCCTTTTTTCTTGCTTTAAGAAGATAAACAAAAGTTAGATAATAACCTATCTATCTTCTATCAAAGTCTGGTGAAGTGATGCAGCTGTTCAGCTTGAAAAGTGATGATTTTTAGGTGCACGCTGTGTCAGGTTCAGCCTTCTCACTTTCCTGGCGCCAATTTAAAGTCATCTCATTTCTCACGTGCTTTAACACAGGTTTTGCATTGCTCGAGCTACTGACTGTCCTCAAACACAACACTGAGCAAATCTAACACATGGTTACTTGAAAAAGGCTGTTTAAAATCTGTTCTAGTTCCAAGGGAGCACGAGACAGAATAAACGCAGTATCACAACAGCTAGCTCCTTCCCAAGCCCACCACCACACCGAAGACAGTCTCCAATGTCTCCTTGCCCTCACTTTGTACCGAGGCCATCACAAACTACCTTCTCCACCTCATTTTTAACTACTATTGTTTGAAGTTTTTCCTCTTTTTCTCTCATATTTATTGACATTCACAAACATTTAATACATTTAGCTGAGTGGTCTGCTCAGAGCCCTGATTACCACAATGAAAAAGGTCTGAAAACACAAGAACAGATTCATAAAAAACCCATAAAATTCCAGAGAAACATCAGCACATGTTTTATGCAACTTTCAGCTTATGAGGAAATAAAAAAGAGTCAAAGAACTCTTTTTCTGTCAAGTGTTGTTGCTTACAAAATCGAGTGTTAAACCTACATGACACAGACTTTGTTTTTTTTAACTGCACGTGTCATTTATTGCCACCAATGAAACACCATCACTAGTAGATCAAGACACAAATGGCTGTAATTGCTGAAGAAACAAACAGAAATTGCCTGACTGCAACCGACAGGAAACTTCATCGCTGTTTCTCCTCAAAAAACCTCCACGGCAACAGAGAACCACCCCACCTGCCCCCCAGCAACACCCCACAACAAGGAACCAGTGCTTACCTTCTGTATAAAGTTTTCAACTTTGTTCTGCAGTCCCCACCATTTAAATTTGATAGTCACCAACTTGTAAGCGCACATTTTAGGACACTCTTCATCAGTTGCTAGCTCTTTCTGTTTATGGAGAAGAGAAAGGAATTACTAATTCTTTATTTAAATTTACTTCAGTCAAATTAATTTATTATACTTATTAGAAACTATAATTTGAAGTACTATAATTATAAATTACAGTATCAACTTATAGTAAACTAAATTACAATTTTATTATAAATATTATTAAGAATTCTAAGTATTAGTAAATACTCAGCACTGAACTCTGACCATAGGGTAACAGGGATTAACAAACAATCAGCGTAAATCTGTAAGACAACCCACCTGTGCTGCAAACAGATACTATAAATCTTAGGCTTAACATGGATTTCATTTTCATGATTTCCACTGTAACACACTGTCTGACACTTGGGAAGGACAATAATTACGATAACGAGCACCAGAGTAGTTTTTACTTTTGGGTCTACTGTGCAAAGGCAAATTACCTCCACTTATTAATGCATTTGGAATTTTAACTGAATACAAAAAAGACAAGTAGTACTGAATTTCTGCCTTCTGTTTTAAGATTACCATTGCTGGTCTCTAAGGAACCATTAACTATTTTTTTTCTGCTGATAAAGACCTCCTAAGGTTGTAACATCAGTTCTTAGTACCTTCCAGTTTGGCCCCAGAGGTCCTCTCTTCGTCTTAACCGACTGAAATAACGCAGGGTCTTCATCAGCTTTGTAGTCCTAGAATATAAAAAAAAAACCCTGAGAGTCAGAAAAAAACCAAACAGATTCGACATCAACACTAAGCTTCTGTTCAGGACTATTGGTCTGTGCTGAATACTCCATCACACCCACTCGTGATCTGTTCACACCACGAGAGTGCACCAGGGCTCCCTTCTCCTCAGAACTCCCTTGTGCTGCGCACTATGACACATAAGCACTATCCTACTGGTTTTGTAAACTTTTGAGGGGAAGAGAAAGCACCAACACAGAAACTAGTGTGCCAACGTGTTCCAAGCCACATCATATGAGGTCATCATCCTGAGAAGGCAGAAGAGAAAGGGAAGAAGGCACAAGTGAGAGAACTGGCAAAATGGGCAACGGCATAATCTCAGGCTTTGAGCCATCCCCAGGCTGAGCACAGAGGGCACACGGCGGCAGGCTGAGGCACAGATTTACACCAGACATCACTCCTTCACACCAGACATCACTCCTTCACACCAGACATCTCTGCTTACTGAGTCATACACCATGGGGGAAAAAAAGCTAATATAAATAGAGTTGAATAATCTATTTTATTATTTATATACTTATTATTTTACATGACATTATACAAATCTATTTAGCATTTCTATATCATAATTGTATGATTTATTGTTTGTCACGTCTCCTGGTTCCAATCAGACAATGCTGACTGTAATTGCTGCCTAACGGGCCCTTCCTGCGCCTGTTCCACCTGGGGATCAGCAGAGAGCAGAGGTTTTCACCTGCTTTATTGTCTGGTGTTGATCACTACTGAGAAAAGTACACTGTTCTGGTGTGATCTGAAAATGTCAATGCCAGTACCAAAAATCCCCAGGAGACTGGATGAATCACTCTGCGTAAGATCACAAAGTCCACCTGTTTTGAGGAGGTGACATGACTTGTAACCAGACTGTACCTCTGCACTAGCTTATAAGGCCTAGGACAAAACCAGTTTCAAAGACCAAAAATCCACTGCAAACTTGTCAAAGTAACTGCCATCACTTTTATAGAGTCCTGTAGTATCCAGTAACTGGAAGGGACAGGAAGAATCAACATACTCTGAGAAGCTTACAGGGGACTAATGGATGCTCCGTGGCACAAGCCAGATAGCCAGGGTTAGACACACACCAGAGATGAAACGCCTCAACTCACCAGAGCTGCCATGAGGCACTGTCAAAAATCTGCAGTAAAACAGCTCCAAGCTTCCTTATAAATACTGTTATGTACATAACTGATCGACTTTCCTTTGTAAGCACTACAATGTGAAATCTACATAAAATATTAATTAACCCCCCCCCAGAACTTCAGAAGTCAGCATCCTTGCTTGAAGAAAACTAAGCAACCTTCAGAAAGCAAGGCTTTTTCTCCAGCAGAAAGACAGCTTCCACATTCCCTACAACGCACAGGTATAAATGGTCTTGATGCATGATTAAAGTGAAATATACTCGGTGATTTCTACATTTGCATTGCAACCTCCTTCCTGGAAAAAAAAAAAAAAAAAAAAAAGTATCCACAAACATCACTATTTCCATGTAACAGCCGGTTTATCCAAAATCCTCCAAAGCTTCAATATCAGAAACCACACTCACTAACCAAACCTGTGGTATCTCGTACCATGAGCACTTCATACCATGAGCTTTGAACCAAGACCTTTCAGGACTCGGTTAAACCAAGTCCTGTTAAGGACAATGAAAAAACACAACCCCATCCCTGTCTGGATTAATGTCTAGATGGACAAGAGAGCATTGTAGGAACTCTTCCCGATACACAAACCCTACCATCGTGCAAGGAAAAAGACTGGACTGGAGCCAAAGTACAAATAAACAACAGTTCTTTGCAGAGTTTAAGGAAAATATCTCTGCAGCAAGAGCTTAACTCCTGACAGCAACAAGTCCTTCTTAGGAAGAAAAACAGGCGGCTGCTGGAACAAATACTACAGCTAAAAACCCCTGAAGCCCTCTTGAAACCTCGACAGGCAAAACATCATTATGCAGCAGCATAACAACATAGAGGAGCTAAAAACCATTTCAAAGAAATACGCAAATAGCGTTTCATAGGCAGTTTCTGCTCAAAATCTCAATATAATATGCATGAATGCCACGAACTATTAGAAAGAATTATTCAGAGAGACTGCGAACCACATACAATAAAGTAATAATCGCAACAACCCCCGAATCCGGCTGCTTCTTTACAATTCTCATCCTCATTTATAAGACCTGCTAAAAGCAATAACAGCCCTGCTGATAGCTCATACTTCACTCTCCCAAGCAGTATAAAACCTGAAAGCGAATACACGGGACAGAATGATTTGAAGAAAACTTTCAGAACCTAACATAAAAATGATACAGGTCTGATGTCTTTGATGTCTTATCTGCAAATTCACGGCAAAAGCTTCCTGAACACAGAGTGGCGTAAGACTAACTAGGCAGGTGGACACAATTTCTGGCTTTTCAACACAATATTCCATTAATTTTTTTAAAGAGGAGAACATACAATTGCGTGCTGTTGAGCAGAAAAGGCCCAGGAAGCTGACTGTGGAAGGAAGCACAAAGAAGCGCTTTGCTCCAGTGTGGTCCAGAGCTCTGTGAATTCTCCATCACGGCACAATCACAGATCAAAATGTGTCGTATCACCAACTCCCATAACTGAAACAACCACCAGCACCACTGAACTGATAGGCACGTCCAGCATTTGCTTATTTTGGGTAGGTCCAGCTAAATGGCTTTTAATAACACAGGTTTTAGAGTTTTCCTCGTCTCCTGAAGAGCCCTGCAGCCACAGGGCGGTTATCAAGTGAGCTATTCCCTGAAATCACTTTTGAAAGAATGCCAAGGTTTAAACAAAAAATGAAATCAGCCTTGTTAAATGAGCACAGACACACACCGCAGCATGGTGCTACGTACTAGAAGTTGAAGGTCTTGTAAGGCTGTCTGGAAGATGTAGGAAAAAAATCTTACACTTTTAGGAAAAAAATATTACACTGAAAGGGTTATTAAGCCTTGGGATGGGCTGAGCAGGTAAGTGGTTGGGGCACCATCCCTGGAGGGATTTAGAAGCCAGGTTGACATAGTGCTTAGAGCCATGGGTTAGTGATGGGTTTTATCAGAGTTAGGTTGATGGTTGGACTGGATGATCTTAAAGGTCCCTTCCAGCCAATGGGACTGGACCCCTTTCTATGACTCTAAGCTATGACGATTTATAAGCCCCCAGGACAGCATGAAAAAAGTCTTCATCAGGGGATAGAAAACAGAATGATGCCGTTGAGCTTCTGGACTTATAATCGGGACTTTTTAGATGCCTGTCACCTGATAAATTAAGTCAAAAATGGGAGGGATCAACCTATCAGATAAACAGCTCTTTGACTCAAGAATCTTTTAACTCTCTTTTACAGACTAGGAAAGAGCGTTTCCCACATTCCATTGTATTTCTTCAAACTGAAGAAGAGGAGATTGTACTCACTGCCCAGCACAGAGAAATCTTGTATCTCTAGTGCTTCATGCATGCATTAATTAATTTGACTGATCTCTATGAAATTGTATTTTTAGAACTTTGTTTCAAGTAATATAATGAAGATCCACAACCATCTAGAAGATGACTTTTAATTTCTTCATTGTACAAAAATAGCTACAAACCTGATTTCAATTTCTTTGTTTGCACTCCACTCTACTTTCTTACAAATTGTTTCCAAAAACGGAGCCTCTTCTGATGTTAATTGAGTGTTCACTTCTGCTTACTCTTCAAAAAGTTTTACTCTCCAGGGAAGTGATTTTTATACACAAATCATATAAAGCTACATAGATTGTATGCTGGAGATGATTAAGAGAGGGCAGGGTTAAATTTATATCTAAAGAAAGCCACAGATGTCAGCCAAACTATTTCTATACATACTTAAATGAGCATGAGTTTGCATGTGCATGCCATTAGTATCTTAAAGAAATTTACTATTTTGAAATCTATGCTGATTGTAGTTCTGAAACTGAAGTAACCACCACAGTACAATGGGTTGGACAAGGTTCCTTCACTAAACGCATGGATAAATTTTGAATATAATCAAAATTTTTATCAAAATTGCTGGATCTTATAGAAGTAGTTCCATTCTTTCAGACTTACTTTTATCCAACAGGCAAAACTATGACTGAGAAAATAAATGTACAAATAAACCTTCCCTTTAGCAAAAATAACTATTCATTTTCCCTAAAAAAATTAACATTAAAAAAACCCACCCAGCCACCAAGAATGAGAATTGCCAGAGAACAAGCCAAAAAAAAGCCATACACACACATGATTCCAGAAATTGCCCAACAGAATGAACCAGTGACCACTCCGACATCACTGAACGATGACAGAACATCAGGAAAAGAACCTCTGGACAAACAGAATCCATGGAAAACAGCTCATGCTTTCGTGCGGGACATACACTTTCCAAAACCAACTGCCTTCCCTGTAGGCATAAAGTGATCCCATAGATCAGGGCGCTTTTTTTTACTACGATGTAGCTGAACTTGAAAAAAAAAAAATAATTCGTCAAGTTCCACTACCTAAACTTGATAAAGACATTAGTATAAATGGAAAATCTTTCCAAGAGAGTCATAAGCAGTAAAGAAGGAGAAAACAGACCAGAAACCGCATATTTTTGTAACAGAAAAGATTAAAAGTGTGGGTCACAGAAAATTTCTGTTAATTAATCTGTAACTGACTAGGAAAGGGGGCAAACAAGTAGAAAGGGTGTCAGCCTGCAGATAACTGAGTTATCAACATTCACACGAAGTGTGAGTACAAAGTCAGGCTGTTTCATAAAGTCAGGGCTCTGCAAAACTGAATTTCTGGGAGATGAAACAAAAATCTGAATCACATGCTGAAAATTAGTTCCAGGTATTCCTGCACAACGATGGGCTACACAGCGAGTCTGAATTTGAAAATATTTGCTCAAAATATCTGCTAAAAAATAGTAAGTGGTGTTAGAAGTTACCAATAAGAGAAAGAGAACATAGAAACATCAGAAGAGACTTAAGACTGTGGATTAAAGCACTCCGCACTCATAGTTTTGAGACTCTGTAGGTCAAATACACAAAAGAAAGAAAAAAAAAGAAGACGATAATGTACTGAAAACAGTTCCAAAGACTTCCACATATAAAATGGCTTCCACACAAAGATGGACTTAAAGATAAACACTCTACAGAATTCATGATGCCTTAAAGGTCAAAAGTATAAGTGGGTTCAGAACCGGCTTAGATGTGCTCCTGGGCATGTCAGCAGCTAATGAACGTGGCAGGGCACACACAACCACTGCCTCGGCAGCTCCCTTAAATCCAGACTGATCTTTCAGGGACAAGTATCTCCCAGTTTCCAGTATTCCATCCTTCCCCAAATACCTGCTACTGGCCATTAACAGGACACTGGTTTAGATGGATCTTGGAGCCAAAAGCAGAATTTCTTGTAGCATAACACCCTTTGTCAGCCTCGGGTTGGACAGGGCATGAATTTAATAGTGCAAGAGGGCACGCAGCAAAGCCTAAGAGTCCTTCAAACAGAGTAAATACTGATATTCAACACACATTAATAAGCACAACCCTTTGTTTGCACATCCTGCGATCAAACAAGCGCTCTGACAGATCTGGAATTGTCTGCCAGGATTCCAGGCACAGAACAGGGAATGCACATGTACCTGCTGGCTCAGCTCTGAGGTCATTCAGGATGCCTGAAGGAACAAGGGGCAGCAAAACCATTCCTCACTGCACTAAAATAGGCCAGACACGTTTGATACGGTTTACACGGAGGTTCTCCAAACAAAGTATTTTCACAGGTATAAAGCCCCAGATCACCTGTTAAACAGCAGTTCAGCAACAGCCCAGGTTACACACCGACATCGGGAACGCAAATGGAAACTCTCATGAAGCAGAAACCTTTCCCCTTCAAACACCTGTGCCAAAAGCCTGTGCCTTTCGTGTGCAATTGTGCCACTAGAAGTCAAATTCAGTAGACTGATGCTGTAAATGCATTTACTATGTTTGGAACTTTAGAATGAATGATTCTATTCAAGACAATTTTGATTTATTGGTTGGTAAAATCCATACCATTTCAGTTTATTCCAAATTGACACCAAGCATAATGGAATTAGCCGCGCGCTACACTTGTACCCCAACAGCATTTACTTACTCCTGGTTCTACTTGAGTCCTATCTGCAATGTCAATATGAACAACTTCAACACTCTTCCATGTGTTTGGATCTAAATTGTGCACCTGCAGAAAGAGAAAAAGGAATGATTTCCATGCTGTCACCTTGCACAGAGATGCACCTTATGCAGAATGTGTCCGTGCCGTGGGTTTTTTTCTGGATTTCGTAAAGACAGTTTTCTCAAACCCCATCCTTTCCTCCTCTGCCTCTCTAAAAGGGAATAATCTCCACAGTTGCATTTTAATTCCCTCACTAACCAATTCCAAACCAGCACAAAGCCTTCAGTTCTTGTGCATTCAGGAAACCTGGATTTAAGATTCAGCTGTATTCTTCTGTCACACTCATCAGCGATAACAAAATCGACCTCTAATTAGGAACACTACCCATTCCATAAGCTGCAGGAACTTTTTGGTATAGAAAGAAGCCATGCAAATTCCAGACTGTGAATATGGCAGGTTTCAGTAACTTGACTACATCTAGCAGGTTCTGTAAGTCGCAGGGCTGCCCTTAATATGGACCTGATGGAGTGTGTGAGGGGTGAAGGTATATAAAGGTCTACGTACAAAGAAGATGTAAATCAGCTTCACACCTGATGTGTGCTCGCTATACCCAAACTTACACTTGGAGCAAGCAGAGCTGCCCAAGAAATACTCTCCTCCTCCGCAGCACATCCAGCACAACAGCTCCTGCACGCACTGAAAACATACTGACAACTACTCCTCTGTGGATGGTTTATAAATACATTTGTCAGTATAGTTAAAAACTTGTCAGCCTGAGTAGCAGCAGCATGTCTCAGGTAAAAGAACATGAAATTGAAAAGAACTTACTAAAAATCTATTTAAATATTTGAGTGAGAATCAAGCATTGACCTCAACATAAAAAACCTTTTCTAGTTCTTGCACCTCGTTCCATCAGACAGCTTGATCACCTTCAAAAGATTTGAGTATGGCTTTTCTTGTTTTACATTAATCACTGGCAGAGCTTTGACTTTATGCAGTAATTATCCACCAACACCAGGTATGGAATAAATGGATATTCTGGATAAATGTGTGTTGAAAATATTACTAATGCTCGATATCCAAATCCCAACTCACGTTTTCTGATGTTCCCAAATCTGGTTTATGCCAGGTCTCAATTTTTATGAAGAAGTCATCTTTCATGTATTCATTCTGTAAGAAGATAAATCAAACAGCATGAGTTTGATTACACCTCTCTGTTAAAAGTTTAGATAAATGTTATTTACATACAAGTCACTACTAAGCCTTGGCTAACAACATACTCTATATAAATTATAAAATAAACAGTCCCCAAACTACACACAGAAATAGGTACAATGAAGTAACTGGCATCTAAATCTTAAGTATCAGCTACAGCAGTAAGAAATAAATCAACTCGAACCCTGTGTGTACAAATAAAAATAACCCCGTCATTTACCATCCTTCTTCCTCAAACCTGAAATTCTTTACCTCTATTTTGAAATAACTGCAGTATTAATAATTTGAAAGTTAAGACAAAACAACTTAAATACACTTGTGGGTACGTGTATCGCAGTGTGTACGTGTGTCACAGTGAGTCAAACTAAACAATTCACAAACTCATTTGTTATTCCTTCTGTTGCACCCACCTAGTGACAACCTAAATCAGTTTGTAAGTGAGCAGATAAAGTCATTTAACATGGAGCTTACAAGCTTCCTTAGACAGGCGACCAAAATATATTCACGTGGAAATAAAGTCTTCATGATCTCTTTCCCACACATCTTAAACAAAAAACAACAAACCCCAACCTGCCAGCTCTGATGATTGAAATTCCCAGTTAACCCACTTGAACTGAGGTGGGATTTCTCTTTACAGAAATGGGATTTCAGACTGATTTTATTTCATCACTCTTCCTGCATTCAAGACTGTAGAAACATCTGATTTGGCTTTTGATATTTTTTTTTTCCCTTTTTAGCATTATGTCCTACCAGGACAGACATTATGCAGCTGTAATGGTAACTAAAGGCATAAAAGAAGATGTAAAAAAATGAAAGCATTTCTCTGACAAATTACAGTTCTTTCTAATTATAGCCAACTTCAGACAAAGAAAGTAACAAGGAGCTCTGTGCCAGCAACCCTGGCAGGGCTTATATGAAAAGCTGGAGCTACTTTGCTAGAGTCAGAGTCAATTGTAGCAGTAATAACAGATAAAATATACTTTAAAAAACCCAAGATAGGACTGAAAATAATTCAAATACTCACTGTCACAACTGGTCATTGGAAACACGGGCAATGAAAATGAAAAGGAAACACAAAGTGTTATTAGATACAATTGTTTATGAAAAATCTCACATATAATTATTGCTTCACAGTAGAAGAAACATTGAAAATTAGTCTTATAGGATCTGTGTGTGAGTCAGAGACTTCAGCAGACTCTGACTTGCTGGTCTTAACCTTAGGAGTTTGTTATAAGATACTTCAAACTATTCAACAGAAACACAAAAGAAATAGAGTCCACTCTTAAAAACTTATGCAATTAAAAGTATTAAAACAAAGCAGTCACTCTATTCTAACAGCGTATGAAGAATTAAATTCTTTTCAAACAGGCTTTCTTCTAGACCTTAAGAGAATCACCTTTTCAGCCTTACCCTGGGGACACTGGACACCAAGACTCTGCAGGAACCAGTGAGCTGGTCCACTGAGGCTGCTCTGCAGAAAGTCTGTTTTTCAGAGGAGATCTCACAACTACAGCATTAAAATTTGAAATATATTTTTTCCACTTATGGCATCCCCTTTTTTTCTAACCCATTTACAACCATTCCTTGACTGAACACCAACAGCAAAGCACACAACAGGAGACCTACTTGTTCTACAGTAGGGATACGCGTTCCAAGCCTTCTCATGGAAGACCAGGGAGCCTTCTGGAGCAAACATCCTTACGAAACCAGGAACTTTACTGTGAGAAACAAACAGTGACATCATTTTTTTAGAATTTTGCCAGCTGAAATTCCTCATTGATTCCACCCACTCTAATAAGAAAGGCACATTCTACCTAAGCAAGTTAAAGGTTATGAGGTACAAGGCAGCATCCTATTTCAGCCATGCTGAAGGGGGAACGTAAGCAGCAGCATTATCATCCCTGGTAACATCTGCCCCCTGGTCCAATAGAGCACCCATGACAGCTGCCAAAAATCAGATGGTTGAGGAAAAAAAATGTAAAAAAATCTGATACAAGAGAAATTTGGTATTACCTAGGAGAACACTTGAGGCTGGCGCCCTTAATTTACGTAGGCAAGTTTAACAAACTCCATGTACACGTGTGTATGGAGAGACAAAGTTCCACCTCTGTAAGCGTTCCATCCTCAGTCTTTCTTTAAGAATGGTGAATAAGTTTCTGTCCTTTTTTTCTTTAGATTCAAAAAAAAACCCAAACAAACAGCTGAGGATTCCTTTTTCACTTATGTCCCACTCACCTGGGACTTTTTTTCCAGAATAAACAAAGATTCTTTCAGCTCTTCCACACGAGTTGTGCTGCCCACACTTCCCTCTGCCCTCTACTTTCTCTCTCATTTTGTGCCCACCTCAAAGTCCAGCGCCCAAAGCCAACCGAAAGGAACTACAACCTGCAACAACCCTACATAACACAGCCCCGAAGACAATTTCCCTTCGTGTTTGCCTCCACACAGCTGAGACACCAAACATCCAGAGGCTTTTGAACCGTCCCTCTGTACAGCATTTATTCCCCATGCCATCTCTGTTCCTCCCCACGAGCAGCCAACTCTAAATGTATTCAGTTCTTCAACCTTTTAGATCTTTTTTTTTTTCCCCCAATTATAAATGTTTTGAGTACTACTCTTCACAACTTGACAAGTTACAGATTCTACCACCACGGCTGCCTTTATGGTGCTGCAGCCCTCTGGAGCTACATGGCCTGCTAATCCCTGGAGGTTCAGGCCCCATTTGGGGCAGTTTTCCAAATAACTTGTGTTTTACCCATTCTGAAACACGTGTAACTTCTGAAAATATTCTTTACCTTACTCATTCTCTTTTTGAAAAATACTACCCTATCCCACCACAGGAGCTTGTCTGATGCCTCGTAGAGAGTTTTTAGAACCACAGAATTGTCTGGGCTGGAAGGGACCTTTAAGATCATCCAGTCCAACCATCAACCTAACTCTGATAAAACCCATCACTAACCCAGGGCTCTAAGCACTATGGCTGCCTGGCTTTTAAATCCCTCCAGGGATGGTGCCTCAACCCCTTCCTTGGGCAGCCCATTCAAAGGCTTAATGATCCTTTCAGTGTAAACATTTTTCCAATCCAATCTCCAATCTGACCCTCCCCTGGCACAACTTGAGGCCGTTTCCTCTTGTCTCATTGCCTGTGACTTGGGAGAAGAGACCAACCCCCACCTCTCTACACCCTCCAACAGCATTCAGGCATTAAGAACTCTTTCTTAAATACCAGATCATATAAAAATATTGTTCCTTTATAACACCATAACCATTCTCCTTTTCTTTATCCTTCTATATCAACACCCTGTACCTTTGGGTTATCCTACAAAGCACCTGTGATACCAACCCATCACTTCAGCTATATACTAAGAATTAATATTACTCCTACTTAGAGATTTATTTGCCTAGTTACAGATGGGATGGTTCTCCCTCTATCCACATATTTAAAATCCACCGTATCTCATGTCTTTCCACTCACCAGAGCATTCATGCACAATTCAGCAAATTAAAGAGTGGCAGAAAATCCCAAGTAGCCCAGAACAGTAAGCAATGGAAGGCTGCCCTCGCTTTCAAACACTCCTCGCTCAACACCCAGGAGACCACCGTACGTATCAATGTTTTTCTCACCTCTTTAAGTGATAGATTTTGTGAGTATATTGTCCCTTCTCGCCATCCTTTTCATAAGGCTCGTTTTTTAAGACTTGAATTCCTTCGCCACCTCCTGTTTCATTTTTGCTAGCTTCTGCCACAGAATAAAGTTGCCCAACTTGATACTGAAGAGTTAAGAGAAGAAAAATTTCAATATTAAAGTTAGCCAAAACTTTTTACACATAAAAAAAATTCATCTGTTTCCAATGAACATTTCTCAGTACAAACAAAACGATCAGGAAAGTAAAATATATCATATAAAAATACTTAGTAAAATATGATAATCCACTGACAAAACGTATCTGTAGCTGCCAAGCACATATAATCAGCTTGTTTCACATTAAGGCACTATAGAACACGAAATATGTGTCTCGGTACCATCTAAATTGTAGGCTTCAGACCTCGGAAGATGACTCCTACCTTTCCCTTTAGGAAAAGGCCCGGAGCTGCTCAATGCCTCCATCAGCAGGAAAATTCTGCTCTAGCTCAGAATTGCACAACTTTCCTGCTCGTAACCCGTGAAGCAGCTCAGAAATAAGGTTCTTTGCCTGCTTTGAAGTTCACTGATCTGCAAGAGGTTTAACTCTGCTCCGCCGGTGGCTTGCACACACGTGGCAGCCCGGCAGGCACACAGCACGGGCAACGTATGCGTCCAGGCTCATCAGCTTTAAATAAGACACTAACCTCTTCCCACCCATCACCCGAAAAAAAGCAGGTAGGATGAGGACGTACCTCTTGCACTGAGCAAGGTAAAACCACTCGGCTGAAAAAGAACAAATTCAATACAGAGAAAAATTAGCCTTTGTCTGAAGATAACAGGTATAAACTGTAACAAAGACATTCAAGAAAGGTCAAAATGAGTCAATTCACATTTTCTTTGTGGAAATGATCTGTGACAGTAAGGATGCATGGATATAATGCAAGAAACCCAAGTAAAATTCAATGACAAATATGTTACAAAAGGGGCTAAGGAACATCCGAAGCTGCAGAGAAGAGCCAAGAAATCAAGGTTCTGCTCCCAGCTCTGCCATAACTTTGTATTGGGCTGAACCTGTTCAGACTTTGAGGAGTGAGCTCAGCAGCCCTGTTTGTACAATTTAAAAGTACAAATGCACAGGCCCTCACAGCCTAAAAATGAATTTTGGTAATTGAAGCAATTATGAATCATCTAAAAAGCAAGCACAGCTCCCATCCCCTTCAGGTGGCAGAAGCAAGTGTGGTTTAGGCAAAGAGTTTAGTTCTAACCCAAACCACCGGACAGTTAACGGCGACAGCAGGGGATGCAGAGGGGGATTTCTCACAGCCCAGCCCTGCACACATCTTCCCCTTTCACCTCACATGATAAACCGGACAAAGACAATGCAAATCATTACTGTTGCAAAACAACATCACAGAACAACTGCACTGTTCCTTGGGCTTTTAAGTGATGTCACCTCCTTTCCTGACAATGGCACGGCCCTTCAGATTCAAGGCAACACAATCCTCCCGAAAGGAGGAACATAAATTAAACCTGTCCACTGCTGGAGAGAGGAGGAAAGTTACAGTTCCCCAATTCAACTCCTGCTACCCCCTGCTGTGCCCGCACTTTGTGGACCGTGAGTTTGATGTTTGTCTTTAGGTACTACACCAAAATGACTCCAGCAGCTTGAATGCCCTATGACCCCTGCACGGCAGAAAATGCAACCTTGAGAAGGCAGAAACCATCATCCCCCACGGATCAAATCCAGTCTTCAATTTCCATGCAACTTCTCCTTTATCCCTTACCAAATAAATTTTTTTTCTATTTTAGTCTACTATGTGCTTCATTGAAATAGCTTTATTTAGATGGTGAAACCTTCAGAGGGAAACTAAAAAAAATGCAAGTTCTTGGTTCTGTGTGCCACGCTGCCAGATGTGGCACTAGCACCTCAGTCCCTTCAGCGTGCACCTCCCCTCTGAGGTTTAGGGACCTCTTTGAAGTATCCTTAGAAGACTGTTTGGTACCTAATGAACACATTTACTACTGTTATTTTGAACTCACACATCACACTTACTACCACAGTAGAGGTTATCTATTACTCGGACTTTCAGGTGATTTAGAGCTAAGGCAGGGGGAGGGAGGAACAAACCAGCTGGTGGTTTGCTGGCAGAAGACCTTAAGGGGAAGATCTACCCAACGACATGGAGCTCCCAGCACCACCAGAACAGATAACTGCGGAGCGATGAAGGGCACTGACAGCTCCAGAACTGTCACCGCTGCCACCCGAGTTCCTTCCTCAGCAGGAGGGGGGGCCCGACTCAGAAGCAGAGGAGACACCGCAAAATCAGCCAGCTTTGCGGGGGGGACACACCAGCATGCCAGCCCGGGGAAGCGCCAGCCCCGAGGGAACGAGTCTGAGAAGCTCATTGTGCGGGGACACACAGGTCGCTTGCCGCGGGGCAGGGATGAGGCGCCAGGCTCCCCCCGCTGCGGCCACACTCCGGTGTGCGGGTGAAGCCCGCGGTACAGTCGCTCGGTGCCAAGCAACTACTGAAGGCCGAGGCAGGGGACACGGCAGCCGTGCTCCAGAGCACGGAAACGGCAGAGAAGCACAAAGCAGACCCGCGCCCGGGATCGGCAGCGCTCCCGGGCCCCGCCGAGCCGCTCCGGGAGCCCCGCAGCGGGGAGGCGGCGGCATCCCGGCCCGGATGGGTGCGGCGGCCCGCGGCGCACCCACCGCCCCCGCTCAGCCGCCGGACACCGCGGTCCCTTGAGGCTTCACCAGCAAGAAGGGAGCGCCCGAGGCGGCGCGGCCCCGCGGCTGGGCCGAGGCGGCGGCCCGGGCGCTGCCGTGGGGGAGGCCCAGAGGGGCGCGGGCCGGGACAGACCCTGCCCCACTGCGGCGGCACCTGGGCCCGGCGCAAAGGAGCACGGGAGACGCCCGCCGCATCGGTGCGGGCCACGGGTCGGCACCGCTCCCCTCCCCGCCGCCGCCGCCGCCGCCCCCGACTCACAATTCCTTGATCAGCACCATCTTCCCCTCGCAGGCCCGCACTGCGCAGGCGCCACCGGCGCCGCCTGCCCATGCTGCATCGCGCGCTTCCGGGGAAGGGCCCGCCCACCACCGGCCGGCTCGTCCAATCCCGCCGCGCCGTGCGGCCCCGCGCCCGCTCCTGACCCCAGCGTCCCCGCGGCGCGCCTGCGCCGGCCGCCACCAATCCCAGGGCGCGCAGCTCCCGCGAGCGCCCCACCTCACCCTCGGGCAGCCAATCGGGGCGCGCCGCCAGCCCGGTGCCGCTTCCGGGGGGGAACCGGCGCAGGTCCAGACGCACCGCTCTTTGTCGGGGCCCGGCGGGGCGGCCCTGGCTCGGAGCAGCAGGGCCGCGGCACCCGCCGTGGGGGCTGGCCGGGCGCCCCCGCCATCGCCCGCCCCGGCCGCGCGACGCCGCCGTACGGGCTGGAGCGGCCTAACGAGGCGCCGCGCCGCTGGGAAAGCGCTTAGAGCTCCTGCGGCCCCAGAACGCAGTGAGGCTGGTAATTAAGATCCCGTTTTGGTCACGCTTAATGAAGCTGGCGTTTGACAGCAGCGAGGGCCAGCGGCTGCGCGCGGCCCAGCCAACGCCGAGAAGTGACTCGTTAAAATAAAAATAGTTCTTTAACTTCTTGGTGCTAAAAAATGCTCGTTTTCCTAATTCCTTGCGGTAAAGTGTAATTGCATTCACTGTTTTGTCCAAGTCGACTCGCTGACAGAAACTGCTGCCCCAGGGAAGTGGCTCCTGGCAAAGCAGCGGAGGGAGAACGGGAAGTTGAAATGTTGATTCCTTTCTCCTCCCCCGGCGGGAACACCGGAGAAGGGGGTGCCCCGGTGACCGAGCCGCGTCCCACACCCGCTGTCCCTGCACTCTGCTCGCACTCGGTGCCATGTGCACCCCTGTTTTAGCACCATCACTGACCTGACACTCAGGCTCCTTCTCTCTCAACAATGCCACTGGAGCTCTCTTTTCTTTTTCTTTATCTTTTTCTTTTTCTTTATCTTTTTCTTTTTCTTTTTCTTTTCTTTTTTCTTTTCTGGCAGGGGAAGCTAAAATTTCTTTATGCAGAGTGTTTCAGGCAAAATCACAGAATCATAGAATGGTTCAGGTTGGAAGGGACCTTAAAGCCCTCCCAGAGCCACCCCCTGCCCTGGGCAGGGACACCTCCCACCACACCACGTTGCTCCAAGCCCCCTCCAACCTGGCCTTGAACC
>JAOQGH010000005.1:30924360-30938681 GCA_025769975.1 Gallinago jamesoni
GGGCAACCTGGGCCAGGCTCTCACCACCCTCACACCAAAGAAGTTCTTCCTGGTGTCTAATCTAAATCTCCCCTCTTTCAGTTTCAAACCGTTACCCCTTGTCCTGTCACTGCACTTCCTGACAGAGTCCCTCCCCAGCTCTCCTGTAGCTCCCTTCGGACACTGGAAGGGGCTATAAGGTCTCCCTGGAGCCTTCTCTCCTCCAGGCTGAACCCCCCCAACTCTCTCAGCCTGTCAAATCCTTTCCATGCGGTTCGCTCTTCCTTCACCTCTGTCCCTTTGTCCCTGTTCTGCCCCGAAAATGAAAAGACATAAATGGTGCCTCCGCAAAGGGACAGAGATTTCCACTGTTTCGTTAAAGGCTGTAACAGGAGGAGCCGCCGTTACCGTGTCCAATGCTGCCCTCTTGCGAGAGAATATCTTTCATCCTTTATCACGTTGACAGATAACGGGGACACCGGGCACGAATCAAGGGACAGACACACGGGCAAGGGAAGAACAAGCCTGGGAGGACGCTGGGCTCAGACCCCCCCGCACCCTCTGGTCCCATGGAGCTGCTGTGGCGTTAGACCATCGGCTTTCATTTAAAAAAAATGGATAGAGCTACAAGTCTTACACCTCAGAGGCACTAAAAGAAGGGCTGAAATCAGCCCCAAGAGTAGAAATAATCATAGAACTGTCGAGATTGGAAGGGGCCTTTCAGATCATCGAGTCCAACCATCAATCTGACTGATAAGAAAACATCCCTAAACCGTGTCACAGAATCACAGGATTGTCATGGTTGGAAAGGACCTGTGAGATCACCGAGTCCAACACACACACACACAAAAACCTCACCCTACAAACTCGACCACTAGAGCATGCCCTGAAGTGCCACATCCACATGTTTCTTAAAGTCCTCCAAGATGTCCCTCAGCACCATGGCCACCCACCGTGGCAGGCAAGCATGGACTCTCCTCCCAGGGAAGGAGGTGTCCTGCTCTTCATGTTAAGCCCCTTGAGCCCCGAAACACTGGTCCCCGAAGAGAGAAATTGCCTTCGTATCTCAGGAGGTGCTGATGGCACTTTTTGCCTCACTGCTGTTCCAAATGCTCACACCAACGCGAGACTAGGTAACGGGAAGGAAAAACACCCCACGGTACAAGATGCAGAGTGGCACTGAGGAAGGGAAATGATCCTCCTCAAAAAGTGGAACTACGTCTGGCTGTGGAGCAGTTTGCAGCACTGATACTTGCCAAGGTCGTCACTGGAGTTACCCTGCCCTTTTGCTGAGAAGAGAAAGGTGTCATTTGGCATCAGTCTCGGCATAACGTCCACGTTCCCGTGTCAGAGGTGCACCCTTTTCCTCAGGAATGGCTACTGGCCCTACGTACAGGCTCGCCCCTGCCCACCCTCTCCCCGGAGCAGCCACTGTCACCAAGCGCCGTGTGCCAGGAGCCAGAACTCACGATTATTTACACATCAGCTCCGCTGGAGCAAAGGAGAGCAGAAATTCACAGATGATAGGAAAATTAAGTGTTGCCAAACGACCCTCCCACAGATAAATGGCTTTAATGAAAATCCTCAATAGGCTCTGCCTATGAAAACATATTTCATTCAAGTCTCTCGCAACGGGAAAGACGGATGCTATGGAAACTGCTGCTCAGACTTATCCCTGCGCTGGCTTAGTCTGCGAGGCACAGAAATTACAAAGGGCTGTGCCAGGGCACAGTGGTGGGGCTTTAAGTGTCTGTTTCCCGAAGTTCTCAAGCATTCAGAATTTTCCTTTATTTGGTTTTTCAGGCTCCTGGCTGAGCGCAGTCCCCTGCTGCTGCTCTTTCCCCATATGGGCAACATTTGTCTTTTGTTTACTCAGGCAGCTGCCATGTGTGCTCTCCCCAAAACTCTTCTTCTCTTTGTTTATATCTAGATTCTACCACACACGATAGTATCATCCGAGTAGCTGCATCCTGCTGATTCCAGACCCTGCACACACACAAACCACTTCAGACCAGCCCATACAGTTTCACCACAGACTCTGCTCGTGGAGGGGATGCTTCCCCAGCAAACTGCTCTTCCTGGGAGTCCTCCAGCCCAGGCCTGCCCCGAGGAAGGAATAATGTCATCAGTGAAGTGGGTCCTGGCTTTTGCCAGCGGTTGAGCCTGCTGAGATGTCCTGCTGCCTGGGTGAAGATTTGTGGGCACATGAAGCAGGACGGTGGCATTAAAACACTGTTTCAGGAACTCTACAAGGAGACCAACAGGAGGGACACTGAGTCATGGTGTGTCACACCATGAGCTGGGTCCCTGGGAAGGTCCCTGCTGTCCCTAACTTCATGTCTGCATGGAGTTGTTCATAGACTGCTCTAGGTCTGTGTGTGACTTTGAAGGGCCCTCGGGAACTTGCCCGCTCCTGAAGTTCCTGTGCCCCTCCTCTGGTCTCCAGCTTTGCTCTTGCCCCAACACCTTCCCACCGATGGCAGCAGGACAATTATCTGCTCCCAGCCCTCGAGGTGACAAGGCAGAAACTGCAGCCCTGTGCTGCCACTGCAAGGGACGTCACCGGTTCTCTGAAATAAAATCGCTGCCTTCCTCCGAGTTCCCAGGCTGGAGTTCCCCCTCCTGTGACCGAATTGTAACCACAGTAAACATTTCCATGTAATGAACTGAAAACAAGAACATGCTTTTTAGTCTTTAAACACTCTCTCTCTTATGCTACAAGATCAAAGCTGTTCACTCGAGCACACAGACACAGGCTGTATTGCCCCGGGATTCAGGAGCAGAGGAGGTGAGGTCAGTACATCCCAGCTCCCACATCTCCAGGTACCTGGAGTTCTCCCACCCGACCTGCCAGCTCCCGTGCAGTGGGTGCCCACGTGCCCAAACCCACCAGTTGGCATTTTTCCACTCCCACCTCGCTGTAGGTGTATTTTCTAGGTATCCCTGCACGTGTGGCAGTGGTCATGCATGTGCTCCCCCACCAGCTCTCTCTCGGCCACGGAGCACGGAAGCCTGAGGACTATCCAAGAGAAGAGAAGTTTGCGATGGATAACTCTCACAGATTGCTGCCAGCCACTGGAAAACAACCGTCCCTCTCCAAGGGCTCCTCCTCAGAGGACACAGGAGAGACTTGCTAAAGAGAACACAATCCCCCGTACGCTTCTGGTTTGTACAAGCAGCAATTGCTGCAGTCCCCCGTGGAACAGCTTTCCTGGAGTCCACTGACACACCAGCCACAGCTTTACCAGTAAAACCACAGGCAAATGATGCCATCGTGTAACAGAAGGCGGCTGGTACTCTTCCTGACAGTGATATGAGAAAGTAAGTTCTTCTCGTTGGAGAGTACATAAAGACATAACGAGAAAGCGAGGCCATCTGGGGAAAGTCAGGACAGAACTAGAGGTGGGGTGTCCACGAGGGAATCCAGGAGCGTTCCCAGTGAGAAGCCAAGGCTTCACTGCCTCCAGCTGGGAGCTCAGACCAGCGGGGCTGCGGGAAGGGCACACGCAGGGATACCTACGGGGAGGGTATGTCAACCCACAGTATGAACGTGTGCATCGACACTAAATGCTCCAGCCATAGCTGATATATATATGGGTATTGAGCATTCGATATAAAAACGTTCAAAGTCAGGCTTTGAGACAAGTCCCCTCTTGTTTTTGCCGTGAACTGACTTCTTCCCACACCTGCTGTGCTAGGAGCACGTCTCTGAAAGGAACAGGACTTTCTTGCATCTCTGCGACATGGTGGCAGTATCTAATCACAAGAGCAGGATGAAGAGGATGTAGCCACCTCTAAAACCCTTCTTGGGGGCTGCACCACCCACACCTCCAAACACAGAGAATGGGCTCCTTTATTGACATGTGCCAGGAAAGGGCCCTTAAAAGCGCTGACGCCAGGAAGGCTGCAGAGATTTACACGGTTCCAGCTCACCTCGCTCCCAGCAGATCAAAGATTTTGGATGGAAGGCAGAGACCGCCGGCCAGCAAGAGCCTGCTGTGTCACGACCAAGAGTGTGGTTTGTGTGTTCTGTCAACATGGCCAGAGGCTGCATTTACACAACTGGGAGACAGGCGTCACCGGGAACTTCTGAGACCATAGAAAAAAAGTCAAATTCTGTTTAGTTTTGTCTGGTCACCAACACTTCCCCTTAGCACAAAGGCACCTCTCACATGGGGGCAGAGGGAGGATTTACGTCAGCAAGTTCCAGCTGGCATGGATACAGGGAAAACATCGTACCTTCAGCACTTGGTTCTTCCACAGCGGAGGGATGGGTCTGGGAGATCCTTGAAGCTCCTTCCAACCCTAGGTGTCCTTTTGCTGCTGACTACAAGACAGACAGCGAACACATACTGACGCTCCCACCACCTGCTAGGAAAAGGAAAAGCAAGTTCCAGTCATGGTTTGTTACAGGCACACCACGTTCTGCCACAAAAAGAGGAGGAAGCTCTCAGCCAGCCCTCACTTTGAAGCGGCCGTACGCAAGTCGTGTTTCACCACAGAATGCACATTTACACTTCATTTCTCCGCTTCTCGGGAGCGGGTGAGAGGAACGGAGCAGAGGGCAGCTGGGAATCAGGACAGAGTGCAGTGGGCTACCAAATTCCTCCCCAACATCACCCTAGACCAAGAGACTAAAGTACTGAGAGAACTCATGCTTTAATAGACACTGAAATCACAAAGAAAGAAGGCCAAATGCCTTAGCAATTTCAATAAAAATATGAAAATCTTTTTACATGGTAAATTTCATAATATAAAAAGTTTAATGCTGTCTGGAAACAGAGTTTTAATTTACAAAGAAAGTCCATATAGGCCAAACATGGCTAACACTGCATACAGGGAGAGCAAGTGCTAAAGGGCTGCTGCTTGGAAGAGTCTTTGCTGAGAGTCCTCTCCGAGTCACCATCTTCAACGCTCTTTCGAAGGAGTTCTGCAACCGAGGGGCCAAGTTTTCCACACACATTTGCAGCCTTTTCTGGACAGCATGGCAATACAATGAACCCCAAACTGCTCAAAACCCCATGATTACCACCCAGCCTGAAACTACCAGGGTTTCGTAACAGATTGGCAGGTATCTCTGTGCACCTGGATCTATTCCACAACTTGAGAGAGATGTTCACAGAACGAGTTTGACCTAATGAAAGGAAACATGGCCTGGAGTGAGATATGTGAGTGGAGCATCCCTTCAATGCTTGTTCCTTGTTTAAGTAAAGTATGATTAAAAAGAAGGAAAATCAGTACCAGGCCGGAGTACAGGCTAGCCAACAAAATCAAATTAAACTGGATTTTGATCAGAGAGATTGTTTACTGTTCCCATTTAGTTGGACCTAAAGACAGTCAACAAAAAAAAAATCTGTAATCTCACACAGTAAAACACACAGGGCAAAACCAAACTGAAACACATTCTATGGCCTTGGGGAATGGTTGCATGTGGCAGGTTTAATGTGAAAGTGGATAATACCTAATTCTTATTGCTCACTGTATTAAGCAGTGTTGTCACCTGTACCATGCACAAATACAACAACGACAAAATGCATTTAAACTCCACAGAAGGAATTCTAATATCAAACCGAGAACATGTTATTTTCATTTCCTGAATTTCTCCACATATTGGGCAAACCTGATAAAACTTTTTTTTCTTTTTTTCCTCTTTTTTTTTTTTTTTCTCACGAAGGGGTTGTTTCTCATTCAGGGGGTGGAGGAGTGAGGCACGAGGTGTGTGAAGCGTCTCCCAGCCATGAGCAAACATGCATCTTCATGGCCCTCATCAAGCCAACGGAGGTGCCCTGTGTCAAGTCGATGGAAACTCGTTTCCCAAAGGACTTGTTCTAGTGACACTCACCTTCCTTTACACAACACTGATTTCCCAAATACTCAACTTCCCTCTGCATCTGAACCCTTCCCCGCTCCCCGTTTCTAATGCTCCCTCCCCCCTTAAAAAAACAACTGAAGAACCACCCCACCCACCCCCCCCCAGCCCCGATTCAGCTCTTTCTGAAAACTTTAAGCCAGTGTGAAACCTACTGGCAGCATGAAAATGGGTTGTACCAAAATGGCAATTAGAGAATTTCTACAGATTAAAAAGAGCCTTTAGTTACGGAAGTAAACTACGAGTAAAGAGGCTTATTTCTGGCATGTTATGCAGCACTACAGGGAGTATTTGCTGTTGCTATAAACAAAAAGCTGCCCACTTCCATCCTGGGTGTTCCTGGGATGTCGTTTTAAAACAGTTATGCTGGTTAGAAACAGATGAGGTCACCTGAAGTCCCTCAGCTGCCCTGTGACCACAGCCAGTTGCATGATCAGCAGTATCACCATCCACCCTATGGGCAGACGCTGGGCTGACTCATTTTGGCCGCCCACTATTCTAATTTTTTTCCTGCCAAATGAGGAGAAGATGATATCTAGCACCAAACCATCACAGAAAGATGTAATGGACAGACAAGTAACTTGCATCAGATGAGTTGAACAGATTTACTCAACTGTTTTTGCTACATTGCATAATACAAGGAGAGGAATAACCACTCCTTTTGTCTCTCTGCACTGAAGCTTTTGTGATCGTCCACCTCTTGTGAGCTGACTGTAACAACACAGCCCCGTGTTCTCTGCCTTTAGTGCTTGTGCTGATTTCTTGCAACGGCAAAAAGGAAAACATTCTCCAGAAACCAGTGGATTCTGGAATATATTCAAAGCAAGCATCTGATATATGCACCACGAGTAAGCTGAGCCTAAGTAATTTTATATTCCGGTATCAGAATTGAATCCTCTGTCCTGCTCTCATGCTTTTCCTCCAAGAACCCTACGAAAATCACAAACGGTCAGATCCGTATTTCAAGAAGAGCATCTAGACACGATAAGTGCAACAATTAATCTGCATCAGCAATGTGCCCCTAATGCGTTACCGAGCTGACTGCACTCACCATTCAGGTAGCCAGTTGCAAGACTGGAAGTTGACTTAAGATCCAGCTAGAACTCAGGGCCCAATTAATTAAGCCTCACAACACCTCTGTGAGGTAGGTAGGTAAGTATTACTATCCCCATTCAGACAGAAAGGGAAGACGAGGCACGGAGAGGTGAAGTGATGAGCCTTCAGTCACCCAGCGAATTTTGGGAGTGCAGAAGAGAGACCAAAAGCCTTGGCGATCCAGTGCTCCGACTTCATAGCACACGGCCTGGGAAAGGCTCTGCTCGGAGCCACGTGCGCGGCGTGGCCGAGGTACCGCTCCCGCACGCCCACAGTTCTCAGTGCACGTCAGTCATTTGGATTCCATTATTTTGATTCCGATTACACCGCCGCATTCAACGGCCGCTGGAAAGAAACACCTCCAGCTTGATGCCTAACACCTCGCCACCCTCCAGCCTAGGAAAGCTTATGTTACGTGGCACCCCCGGGGTGCTCCTGGTTCTCTTTCACAGATCAGAGGGCACAGGGGTCCTGCGTACAGCCGCTCCGCTCTCGTGGACATGCTCTGACATCTCCTCGCTCTACTCCCTCTGAAAGAAACTCACTTCCACAGCACGGGAGAGGCTCGCAGACCTGCCCGTGAGGAGCTACGCCCAACGATTTAGGATTGCTCGGGTGATTTCTACACCACACACACTCAACGTCACAATCCTGCCTACTGTGGAACTGCAAAATAACCTTCTGAGCTTCAGTAACCCTTCCCCGCGTGCGCGCTCGGCAGACAGAAGACGGCTGTGCTGCCCAACTGCTTGACAAGATGAAAACTTCACCATCCTAACGCCGTGTGCCAGGAAGATCAGAGCCTTCAACAAAAGCAGAACTTATCTCTCTGACACACGCTCTCTACCTCGCGCCGAGGCTCAGCTGGCTTGTTATGCCCCAGAAGTTCTTTTTGAGGAAACCAAGCAGCAAAATATCACCTGTAAGGTTCCCTCCAGAAAAGAATTACCAGAAATGCAGGTTTTAGAGCACCTCCGTCCTCTTGTCTTTGTTTCACCAGCCTCTAAATGATGCAAGAGAACTGCAGTCTCATGCTGCTATGGAGTTTATTGCCAGCAATTTCTTGTGTTTGGCTAACTTGGCAGAAATATCTAGAGGTATGTTACCTTGTCCTCTCTGTCAGCCTTTGAAAGAAGTCAAACAAATGGCTTGTACTTCTTCAAGCAGAAACTTGTGCCTCCTTTCTTTGTGGTACACATGAAAGTTCTGCCTCCTCTCGCTTCCCTCTCCAATCCCTGATATGTATAATTTCTGTATAAAAAGCCAGCTGTAAAACCTCCTGTTAGGTTAAGAAATATGTGACTTAAAAGCTAGTGCTTTACGAACAGACAACTAGATTCATTGGACCTGTTGCTGCAAATACTGGATGCTACACAGAACCTTTTCTCAAGCGAGTCTGGCCAAGGTCCTGATAAGGGAAAGGAAAACCCATCTGTGTGAGGCCCGTGTTCCCGCGCAGTGACAGACAGGGCCAGTCTGTCACCCTCCTGTGCATTGCCAACTGTGGGTACCGCCACGGCTTCTCAGATAACGGTCCTGTACTGATAAAGGCAAGTGGGCAGAAGCAAATACTTTAACGAGATTGCAAGTCATCAGCTGGTACTCGAGAACATTTCAACATTTGGAGGAAGGAAAAAATCTTCCCGGTGACAAAAATTTATAACCGTTCCCAGACGGCAGCCTCAGGGGGCGTGCGGTCCCTGGAGCGCTCGTGGAAGGGGGAGAATGAGTTGATGTCACTGCATTTGTAGTTTCAGGGCACCTGTGTCCGTTTGGAGGGTTCTTTTGTGGAGAAGCGAGGTGTTGCCCAAGAGACAGCTCCTTCAGTTCCAGCTTATCCGCACTTTCTTCTTTGTTGTGCCGCGGAGATAAATTGAGCAAGCTGAGGACATCCTTCTTCGAAGTCATTGTTCCAGGAGCTCCTCGGAGAATCTTTATTGGGCCCGTGGAGTGATGGGGAGTGCTTTGCCAGAACATCTTTAAGTTGTGAATTGCTTGCACTTTCTCATCGATGGCAGCCATTTTTAATTTGTCTATGTCTGGGGCATCAGCTGGACTCGAGCGAGCAGAACCAGCTGAGGAATAAGAAAGAGCAGGAGATGGAGTGCTGCCACCAGGAGACTGATGCCCTGAGCTTGGAGAGATATTTCTGGGTGATTTAGAAATATGAGCGCTGTAGGGAGAGCTGGGGTACTTGAGCTTAAAGTGAGGCTGCTCCGTCAAGGACCCATGTGAATCACAACTTGGAGAAGGCTGCCCGCTGTACTGCCCTGTGCCTTCCTTGTTTGACATCTCCGATGTCGTAGGGCTGTTGTAGCCAGAACTCACTTTCTGAAGGGATGAACTCCTCGTGGGAGGCTTTGGTTTAATTCCGAGAGGTGAAGACTGATTCTTCTGACTGGAGCTGATGGGCCGACTGAACGCGCTGGTCTCTGAGGATCTGAAGGCAGAGACACCCGCTGGGGTGGAAGCCCCATCGTCTGAATTGTTGCTCTTGTTTATTTGGCTGCTGCTTCTCTGGAGACGTTCGACAGCGATGAGGTGACTCTGAGTCTCCTCCAGAATTTTTTGGGCCAACTCCTGTGGGTCAAGCTTTGGATTACTGTCCTCCTGGGATTTGACAGTGCTGTCGGTCTCAGTGCTAGACTGGTCAGATTCCCCAGTATCAGAACTTGCAAGTTTCCCAACTTTTTGGAAAGGTGAATTTGGACTGGGAATAAGAGTCATTTTGACAGGAGAATTTGGGGTACTTACGCTCCCTTTGGAGTTGACCGACTCTTTAATGACTCCAGTCTGAGCAGTTTTGGGCTGTTTGTGATCAGGGGAAAATCTCGGTTTTATGTTTTCCTGGTAACTGGCCAAAGGCTCGTTGCTGATGATAGAGAAACCTTCATACTCTTCCTCCTCTTTGCTGGCTACAGCGCTGGTTTGTGGTGACAACTGGCTCTGCGCTGCAGACCTATGTGGGTAGATGTTCTTGGGCCTCTCATAGTCCTGGCGTCCTCGGTGTGCCACGCCGTCTGGCACGCTCTCCGGCTTGGAAACAAAACTCATAGAAGAAGCGATGGAGCTCAGGCTGTACACAGAAATGGCATCTGATGCGATGCTCTCTGGGCAAGTAGGAGAGAAGGGAGGGTTTT
The DNA here is from genome assembly GCA_025769975.1 of Gallinago jamesoni. NCBI lineage: Eukaryota > Metazoa > Chordata > Aves > Charadriiformes > Scolopacidae > Gallinago > Gallinago jamesoni. The sequence goes on from JAOQGH010000005.1 coordinate 30,934,444, forward strand.
GATACTGGGGTACGGGGTTGGAAATAGACTGAGCAGAAGCCAGTGACTCTAGTGATGAGGAACTGTCCAGGCTCAGACGCTTGGGCAGCTCTGTGGAATCTGAAAAAGAAAAGAAAAAAAAAGTAAAAACAGGCCCCTAGATACACAGTAAAATCAAACAAAACCACCTAGTGTTGTACCAGAATTGAGAGGGAATGCTACGAAGCATGCACTCAACTCTATGCTACTTTGAAAAACCCAGTTATGACTTTGGTGAGTAAAAAACTGGGCACAGCCCAGGAAACGCACAGGCAGGAACCTCCACCCAGGCACCCTGGATGAAACTTGTCAATTCCTTATCGTTTTGTATCTCAAAACCAAGAGTGAGTTATACACCCTCCAGCTGCTGGACTCTACTCCCAATTTCGGCCTCAGCCAAGTCTGTGTTTCCCATATAAAAATAACATTTGCTGCACCTGTGGTGTCATGTGTGGTCTGTATGACACTTCTGTGATGAGGTATGTATGAGCTCTGCGAGAGGTAAGAGTGTGACATTCTAACAGAAGCCATTCTCATCAAATCATCAGATGATATGGGAGCAAAAACCACTGTAAGTAGCTTTACCAAAAAGTGCCAGCAAGGATTGCAGAGCAAAGTGCATGGTCCTCCGATTAGCTTGTTTCCCAGTTTTCAGAATCACCTCCTCTTGGCCAACCTCGCAAAGGTCAAAACCTGTAGTGGAACATGGAGCAAAAAAATCACACCTCGGAAAGATCCAACGTCTTAAACAAGTGTGATCTCACTTATAACACCAAGAGAACAAGGAGGTATGAGATCCTGCCGCAACCCGGAATGATGACTCTTCACCTACAACGTACAGCTTGTTGCTTTGTTGTTATTACTATTTAGCACACCTTCTCCAGAGGGTGTTGGGAGCTTGATGGTGCCGGACTGTGAGCACACGTAAAACAAATCACTCCTGTCCAAACTGACAGACACAATGCACTAGTCAGCACTTCTACACTTGCAAATTATATGGAATTGTCTGGGAATGACACACTAAGCACATCTCGGGGGACACTGTCCCACATGCCCCTACCATTCATCCTTAATCCAAAGTTTTCTCACAGAAATGGACCTTGGAATTTAGGCAATGAGGGCTGGGCTGCAGGAGGCACGAATCTCTGTGAGAAATGATGCCTGGCTTTTACAAGCTCCTCAAGCAGTCTTCTTGGATGTTTCTTTTTGCAGTGTTGCCTCTTCCCTGCAATATCCTTTTACTAACTCTAAGCAAGGTCCAAGCTGGAATAAAATCTAGTTTGATATTTAGTTGTCATCTGTCTTTTCTGCAGGATGTAGACCCCGGTACGTACTATCCCCCTGGTATGTCCCACCCTTGCCCAGTGCACAGGTTTCCCTGCCGAAGGAATGAGTGGTTCATGTACTGAGCAGTCAGGGATCACACCCAGAGATGCCAAGACAGACAAACAGATCTAAAGCACCCAGACAAACAAGTGTACAGCTGTGAGTCTCAGCACTACCTCAAGCCACCATATGAGACACGAGCAATACTTTCAGAAAGACAATGGAAATAAGTGTTTTCCTACCTAGAGCTGCCAGAAACTCGTGACAGCCAGGCAGCCTCCAGAGCTGGACACTGATGGAAACCTGGATTGGTGCAGAAGAGAAATCTTGCTCCTTCTCGCCTGCCTGAAGTTGAACCAGGACTTGATGCAGCTGAAGATAACAATACAAACAAACCATTAGCCATTCCTTACAAACCCCATCACTGCTTTTCCAACAGCCACAGCTAAGGAGATGCAGAACAGGGAGATGACAAGGTCTGGGCAGAGGGACAGTCCAGGGACAGCAAAGATGGACAAACTCAGCAGCAAAGGCAGGGGCAGAAGAGGGGTGAGGGTTGGGGCAGTGTGGCCAGTGGAAACTGAGCAAGAATGAAGCACAGCAGGAAAATCTGTGAAGGGAAAGAAAAGGAAAGAGATACTTTGGGGACGCCCACAGAAATACACTAAAGCCCATTCCATGACTGAGTCATATTCCTTATGCAAATCCCAAGAAACTCATTCTCAGCATTTAACTGGGCAGAACAAGTCATATAAAACCATGGAAGACTTTCCTAATACTTCCATGGGGTCCAGGAAAGAAGTTTCCCAACTGTGCCCAAGGGAGAGGAGTAGCAAAAAACAGAGGAAAAAAAAAATGTGTTTCTGAAGATCTGACACAAATTAAGGTGGCAGGATCCCATGTCATTCAAAAACCCAGCCAGGGCAGGAAGGATGGAAAGCCGTTAATTGGGGACCAGCTAACCTCAGGACCACCCATCTCTCACAACCCACAAAATCTTACACAGTCTTTTTTTTGTTTCCACAGTAGCTCTATAGAGCACACTGCAGGCCTGAAAGCGGCTTGAAGACACTGCTCTGCAGCGCAGGGAAATGGGTCTGCAGTGACCAAGGCATTTTCTCCTGCACAGCAGTGTCATTCCCCAGTGCGTGTCATACTCACCATTCCCACCATATTTTTAACAGCCTTCGGGCAGCAGATTACAAAAAAGGAAAAGAGAGGAGAAAAGAAAGAACACAGGTTATTCTGTGCTACTAAATGCCTGTGATAGGGAGCCCTGCGGTGACACATCCACATGCAAAGCAGCATCCATCCTGACTGCAAGATGCTCTGTCCGGAGAAAGAAGGGAGCAATGGAAATGGTTTGAGGAGTCCAACAGCGTGGGAATAGGCAGCTGGAATCTGGGAGTGCCCAGCTCATTACCATCAACTCCAACACTTAGCAGGCAGACACTCAGGCCAACCCACATTCTGGCAGAAGGCTGAGCATAAAACAAGCCCTTCTCTTGTTTTCTCTGGGATACGTTATTGGCACTTAATGCGCTCAGCAATCCCTAACTTCTCCTTGTCATGTGGTAGTGCTGAAGTTCTCTCTTTTGTGGTTCCTGCCTTCTGTTTTGCACTAAAATTAAGTGTTTTCTATCCTGAGCAAAAGATCAGGCTCCCTGCCTTGCTGCTTCAGCCATGCCAAGAGTGCTTGCTCCGTTATGACACCCATCACCCATATAGGGCAGACAGCAAGTAACATCCACTGACCGCACTGTCAAGTCATCACGCTCCAATTTTGAATAAAATCTTCTCTCCTTTGGGACAGGCAGAGCCATCGCTGCTCACCCACTGAACTGCAGAGAGGAAGGAGGGGGATAAAAGCAAGTAACCGCAGAGGAAGGGAGAGCTAAGCTGGAAAACCCTAGCTGGTAACTGGATAGGCTCTTGTGCAAAAGGAAATTCTGCCTGGGGTCTGGGCTCTACAAGAACATTTGCAAACACAATGCAACGCCCCCACGAATATTTATTGTGTGGGGCAGCTGAGGAAATGGCCAGTGCATCTTTTGTTACTTGTGTACAGCCATCCGAATGTTTTTCCTTGGGTAATTTAATTATCCGAGGCAAAGAAGACAACTGTGAAGGAATCTCGTGGACACTTATACTGCATTCCCATCTATCGGAATGTCTTCTACTCATTACATCCCTCTGCTCCGGCCCTCCCTCTGGTGGCAATGAGGTAAAAAATAACCCTGCTGTTCAACCACAGAAGTCTCAGGCAGTGATAAAAGAGCCCAGGCAAGAAAGCAAAATGCCACAGAGGACAAGCCCTTAGAAATACCTCATGAGCTACTGTAGATCACAGCGAGAAACCCTTTCCTTGAAGCAGACTCAGTCTAAGGGACTGACAAAGCAGGGCTCCTAGTGGGTAACTGCGAAGCCGGGGCTCTTATTTTGCATTTTGTGCAGAGACTCGATGTAACAGAATGAAGGGGAGCTCCCTGAAGCTGCAGAGATAATCCCAGTTACCCACCACAGTACTTCCCTAGAACACTTTTGCATGAGGAAAATAAAGTGAGTTATATGCCCATGCGCTATGTGCAGTGTGTTCATTTACTAAAGCAGGCAAATGATCAAAATAAACCTCATTAGAGGAGCAATCAGGACAGTAAGAAATGTGTAATGGAAAGCCAGCCAGGCAGGTGGCACAGAGACAGGTTGGGTTAGGCATGCTGGAGAGGCTGGGGAGAGGGAGGAATGGGAAGGAGACTGGGAGGAATGGGAGAAGTCCCACTGCCACTGGTGGCACTGCCTTTCTCTTTGACAACCGCAAATCCTTCCAGGGAAGCACAGGCTCTGGGGTTTCCTGACAGACCTTGCATTGTCCAAAATCAACTATATCTTGGGAT
>JAOQGH010000005.1:30946398-30966323 GCA_025769975.1 Gallinago jamesoni
GAAAAGACAAGGAGAGCAAAAACATCGCACTGGAGTTCACTCCTACCACTGACACACCGCAGGCCTGAGACAGACCCCTCACCTTTTCTGGCACACGCCAACATACAGATTCAGAAAATTTCTCTCTCCCCTCTCCTTCTCTCCTCAGTTGCTGCCATCACTCTCCAGACTCACCTCACATCATGGCTAAAACCTATTGCCTAAAGAAAAAATGATGCTGCCACCCATGCTCCCCACCGACAAGGAATTCACATCCTAGGGGCCAGCAGGAGTAATTTAAGGATGTGAACAGAAGCCTGGCGTCCAACTGCCCATGCTCTCTGATGCAGAGATTCTGGTGAAAGCTCCTCAGAGCTGCTGAAAACTTGACTGGTGACTAACGAACACCAAGTTCGTTATAGAGAACCAGCATGGACTCAGCACTGCCTGCTCCCCTCTGGACCCCTCTGCCCAGCTTCCCCGCAGCAGCCGACTGAGCCAAGCCCACTCTGCAGCACTCCATATGTTTCCATATTTATGTAGCACGGATTTTAAAATCAGATCAGAAAACATAAAACTGTGCTTCCCCAATGTCACATGTTTTTATTGCCCTGAACCCTGTGCTCAAAGCACATCCTTCCAGTATATCCTGGCTGATACACCAGTCTGGAAGGACAGGGATGCCCCACTGCTTATCCAGAAACCAGTGAGCTTTAGCCCAAGCCCAACGTTCTGTGATTCTGTGACCTTCCCAAGAAGCAGCTATTTGCCAGCAGATGGCACCCGCCAGCCTCACCGTCTGCACTAAGCGATTTTAACACACTAATTTATTGCAGGGAATAGGGGCTTGATTACTCTAATCAGCAGAGCCTCCTTCATCTTGGTTTCACAGCCAAGCAGCTCTAGATTTATTCCTTCACCACTCGGATTGCTTTTTTATGAGAACAAAACCAAGGGAGTATCATAAATCTTTCGCATCTCTTGCCTGTGTGTTTGTGTACACAAAGAGGAGTGAGGAAATCCATAGGGGGAGGATGGACAGGGATCTTTTGTAGCAGGCAGAGCAGACCTGGAGCCCTGGCCAGCCCACTCCCTTTCTTCCCAAACCAGTGCAAACCACCAGCTCTCCAGGTGGCTCGTCAGGCATCTGAGTCCAGGTGATTTCAATGTGGCAAGAAGGAGACTTCTGAAACCTCTGGCCAAATTTTGGTCCCATCTACAGAGCGCCAGTGCTGGATTCTGGGGTGCTACATTGATCATTTCTATGTTGCTCTCATGATGCAGAGGGGTCCCCCGATTTCCAGACCGGTAAAATCTCTCCTTTGGAAGCCTCCGCACAGACTCGGCAGTGCTGCTTATTTATAACCCTTTGTGCGAGGCAGCCCGACCTGCAGCAAGCAGAGGAAATGGCACAAACTGGGACACGGCACTGCCTGCCTGTATCAGCATTAACTCCGCTTCCGCCCTTTGTGCTGGAGATGCAAGAAACAAAGCGTGATCCCACGGCAGCCTCAGAGAAAGGGGGAGAAAGCCCCCGTCACGCAAGCCTTGAGCTCTGACCGATCCGTCCTACCGCCAGCCTCACAGGCCCTGGCTCTGCTTCCAGAGGATGAAGGTGGCTGGTCCCAAGCAGGAAGGAGAGGTTCGTACCTCTTGGCCATCATTAGGACTCTAGATGAGTCGGATCCCACTCATGACCAAGCACAGCCATTCTGGAGGGCTGGGAGTCAGAGTTTCTGCTGCAGTGGTCTGACAATGAATATTCATCAGGCCTGTCATCCTGCAAGTCTTCCTCCAAAAGACCCTTCCTGGAGATGCAGCCCCCAGTCCACACTCAGAACCTTGACACGCTTAGAAAACCAAGCTGTGGGAAGCTCCAGAAAACATTCAGATACGAGCTCCCTGTGGATACTTTCATGGATCCGCAATTATCTCCAGAACCCACCAGTGGTTGCACAAAACCCACAGACCACCCAGCGCTCTCTGCTTGTGTGGTCTGTGCTTGGGCAGCCACAGCACTGCACCCTGTATGGTAGAGAACCAGACAGATAAGAGACTCTCCAGCCATGGCTTCATTATCTGCCACCTCGCTTCATCCTGGGCCAGGCATCCCTGGTACAGCCCTATCCTTCTGCTCCACAGGGGGTGAGCTGCTTGGTTCTCCAGCTCCTTACCTCCCAGTTTGCCTTTTACCAATTCTCACCATGGTGCATTGCCAAAATTGCCCTCGGGGAAGTGGTTTTTTACCCCCTGAGCAGTGTCGGGGCTGATTCTCATGTTTTCCACAGGTCCATAGAAGGAGGACAAACTGTATCCCCATGTTGGTGGAGCGGCCAAAGAAACGGTGGGGAGCTGCACTCAGGTCCAGGCAGTGATCAAGTCCCTTGCTGGAGGAGAAGACAACTACCAGGAAGGAAAACAGATTTTAATTTGGAAACCCAACAAAAGTCTAAGAGCCCTATGCAGCAGAGAAAACAGAAGCTGCTTAAGACATAAGCAGCTGGGACTATCTTGGGGGGTATACCAGCGGCATCCAGAGCGTAGACAGCCATTGCCCAGTACTGAGATCACTGCAGCGTCCCTTCGTGCTTCTTTCTCCTCTAAAGTCCATTTCTTCTCAGAAGTTCCTTAAGTTACCTGCCAAACTCCCACATTTCTGCTTTCTAAGCAGAACTGCCACAGAATTATGCTATTCTCTCTGCTTGAAAGCTAGGTTACCTGACGACAAGCTGCCAGAGGGCCCCTGTCTCAAACCAAGGGCTTCCTTTCAGTCACCCGTTTGCTGCCAGACATGGAGACTGGATGGCTCCGAAGAGTCCCGGCGTCTCCAGGGCCTCATTTTCTAACATGGGACCTTAACAGCATGTGCAATTCCTGTGCGTGAGGGAACTTGCGCTGGCCCCAAGCCACGCGAGCTCCCTTGAGGATCTCCAACATTCAAGCACAAGATGTGAACATGGATTCAGGCCCCACATGAGGAACGCAGGGCCTGCCTTGGCAGTGGGGAAGACGAGCTCTTACTCTCAGCTCCACACGGGCCCTACTCCTCTCTGTCCCCTGCAGCACAGCAGCCAAAGCAAACAGAGGCCATTCTTCAGTCGCCGCTTGTGAGCCACAATTTTACCACCCTCTACAGCAGCAACAACCCACTCAGCATTGACCTACAGCGACACGAGCGTGTGTCAGTGTTAACTGGCAGGAAAACCATTGCACAGAGGAGGTGAGATGGAGTCTGGAGCTGCAAGGTCACAGCTCTTGCTAACTGCTATCTAAAGGATGGGTTAAAGGACGTTGGAGCCAGACTCTTTTCAGTGGTTTCCAGCGATAGCACAAGGGGCAATGGGCTCAAGCTGGAAAATGGGAAGTTCCATTAAAATATGAGGAAAAACTTCTTTACAGTGAGGGTGACGGAGAAGAGGCTGCCCAGGGAGGGTGTGGAGTCCCCTTCTCTGGAGATCTTCAAGACCTGCCTGGATGCTCCTGAGTGATGTGCTCTGGGCAACCCTGCTTTAGCAGGGGAGTTGGACTAGATGATCTCTAGAGGTCCCTTCCAACTCTGACAATTCCATGATTCCATGATTATCACATCCTTCCAAGCCTGATGAACCCATAAAACACCTCAGCAATCCTGGGGACAAGACTGATCCCAAACTGCAAATACTCCTAGTTCATCACCAACACAGCAGCTTGAGGAGATACGCATGTGGATTCTGGAAAGAAAGAAAACCAGGCCAATTGCTGGTGCCAAGAGGCAGCTCCCAGTTTCATGGGGATGCTGTTAGAGCTCAACAAGCTCTAGTGATGGCTCACAAGGCTGCGGGTGGATCGCATTTGCTTTTCCAGCTGAGAAAGGCCTGGGGTATCCTGTGCTCACCATCCCTGCTGGAGCACAGATCCAGCCAGAAACCCCGGGTTGCATCATGCAGCCCCTCTCCACTGGGGGAGCGGTAACACTGGAAAAATTCTGTCTTTAATTTTCGTTTCAAATGCTTGCCCTAATTAGCACAGTTATACGAAAGACAGGGACCTGAACAAGCTATAAGAGGCAGAAAGTAAGTGGAGAGTGTGCTGACAGCGCACGGTCCTGTAACTCTGGAAACACAGCACATTCCCAGCTAATTAGTACAACAGTTAAGATCAACAGAAAGAAGTATTTCCATAATAAGTGCATGGCAGAGAGCTCCAAGCACCACATCTCACAGACACACCAGTGTTCTCTCGCAATTGTTCAGACAGTCAAAAACAGCCCTTGGCCAGAAAAAGAGCAAATTCAAAATGGCTGTCCCTCAGGACAGAGTTATCACTTGACAACTGGTGACAAGTCCTTGCTGCTATCACCCTAAGCTGTCAAATCCACCTGGAAAGGCAATGAAGATGTTCCCCCCTACATCTCCCAAAACAAGCTACCGAGTTCTTATGTGACACATGTAGTCCTATCTAGGTCCCTGCCTGTGCCTGAGGTCCTCCCTCCCCCAATGACACTTTCAGTCCTTGTTCTGCCTCCTTCCTACTGAAAATCTCTATTTCTAAAGAAGGAAGCAATAGGACCCTATGCCAGGACCTGGCAGGGCTTCTTTGTCCCTCGCGTCCAACACCTGCGTTTGTAGAACAAAACCAACCCCCAACTGGATGCCCATCTGTGGAAGGCCCCCAGGTGCTCATAGCTCCCAGGCTGGATGCACAAGCAACACCAGGCAGTCATGGATTCTCAGTCCCATCAGGAGCGAGATGCAGAGCTCTCCTGAGGGAGGGGAAAATTCTCGCTGCACCACAAGAACACAATGGAAAAGGAGGGAAGGGAAATGCCTATGGACCCCTCTGCTGAGAAGGGGAGAGTGCTGCACAGTACAAACATGTAGACCTCATTCCCAAGAGAGATGCGTAACGTTCCCCGTACACCCATGCTGTGAAGAATGGATAGTTGTAAAGGACAGTATCAGTTTGCTGCTCTGTGCCCCAGGACTTGGGATGATAGGGAGACCACAAGCAATGGCCTCGGGTGCACCCTAAACTTGCCCATCACCAAGACGTGTCATTCTGCTCGCTGATCCCCGCAGTGTGGTGCTGTGTTCTCACCTGTTCAAGAGGTTGTTCCTGCTGACCATTCTGAGGAACCCGGTGGGATCGGTCATTGAGTTCAGCTTGTTATTCATCTCCTCAAACTGTTGGTCCATGATGTCCCCAGCTTCACTCTCAGTCTCGCTGCTGGCACAGGCTCTGCAGGGGGAACAGAGGGTGAAGGAGTCAATGATGCCAGAATTGATGCCAGAGAGAGCAGCAGCTTTGTGACAAACACTCAGCCACTTCGGGAGGAAAGGTTCTTCAGGCACAACCTCAGCCAACTGGGAAAGTAAAATTTCCACTGGATTGTATCACCTCCTCCTGCCAGGCCTGCAAGGGAGTAACAGTCCCATCACCTCAGAGCAGATTTTCTGTCAAACTGCTGTTAGTATTTTCTCTTCTTTCTAAAAGCAGAAGGCAAACACAACTATTTTTAACGTCGTCTCCCTTTAATAAATAATTTGCCTATTAAATGACATGTCACAAACCTTGGGATTTGTACACTTCAGCTAAACATGTTAAGCCATCTTGCATCTCATTTCTGGTTCCTCTTGGGTTCCTGACAACTCGGAGTCTTTCCTCGTGGGCACACTCCCCAATAAAGGGCACATGAATTAAACAAACACACAACACGAACTCGTGCAGATAACTAGAGCTGTCCCTGCGTTGCTGTATGGACCACGGGACAGTTTCTAAGAGTACCTCCAAGTCAATATAATTTAATAACGTGAAAACATAACTCCTGACAAAAGACAATCACTTCCTGACCCCTGAAATGGGGTTTGCTGAACAACAGCTGGGGTTGAGGGAAGGAAAAACAAGGAAAAGAAAATATTGTCAACAGCTGCCTCCTGCGTGTTTTCCCTCCAGCTGCACGCTCGGTTCAGCCCTGGCGCAGCTCTGAGTAACACTCCTTAAAGAGGCAAAAATCTCGAGTTCATGAACCCGAGAGAGGCCACATGCTCTCCCTGAAGAGCGTCTGTCCCAACACAAGTTCAAGCAGACTTTAAAGTCTCTTGTACTTTATTTTCTTTGCAAGTTATGAGTTATTTGTCAGTTCAATCAGACCAGCTGAAAGGGACCATTTCTAGCAGAAAGCAAAGGCTGCAGTGTGGAACTGACCACCACCACGGCAAAATCCTGGTGACACGTCGCACGACAGCATCTCTTCCTCTCCAGGAGGAGAAAACGGGAAGATGTGCCACTCTGGAGACGCAACAGCACCTATAGACACGCTTCCAGCATTTCGGAAGGCAATGGCACTTAAATTTGAACAAAAAAGCACACAACCACAGTGCTCTTAAGCAAGCTATGAGCTGAGAACCACGTCTGGAGAAGGGCAATGGAGCTGGTGAGGGGTCTGGAGCACAAGTGAGGTGCAGCTGAGGGAGCTGGGGGTGTTCAGCCTGGAAAAAAGGAGGCTGAGGGGAGACCTTCTCATTCTCTCCAACACCCTGAAAGGAGAGGGTAGAGAAGCTGGGATTGGTTTCTTCTCCCAAGTCACGGGCGACAGGACAAGAGGAAATGGCCTCAAGTTGCACCAGGGGAGGTTCAGATTGGGTATTAGGAAAAATTTTGACACTAAAAGGGTTACTAAGCCTTGGAATGGGCTGCCCAGGGAAGTGGGTGAGGCACCATCCCTGGAGGTCTTCAAAAGATGGGTTGACATAGTGCTTAGAGACCTAGTTTAGTAATGTGGGGGCTTTTTTGTATTGTTTTCTTTTGTTGATTTTTTTTTTTTTTAATTATAGTTAGGTTGATGGTTGGACTAGATGATCTTAAAGATCCCTTCCAACCTAGATGATTCTATGATTCTATAAGAAGTCACACAAAAGCTTTCACACACGTACTATACATATTTAAACCCCCCTGTTCTTGGCTGGTAGGCAGAGAACAGGTTCCAGGGGCTGGAGATGACAGCTTCTCCTGTGGATCTGGTGTGCCGGAGCGCGGTGGCAGCCGGCAATGCTGCAGGGAGGCACTTGGTCCATGTGGGGAAAGAGTTTCAAAGCAGAACATGACGTTCACCCACATGGAACAGACACGATTTGTTTGTTTAATTCCCTGCGTTTAATTTTGAAGTGGGGAAAGAGCTTCTGCCTGCGATCACACCGCACCAGCCCAATGATCTCAGAGACAAGCACTAAACCCAGGATCTTTAATCAAAAACATACCAACTACCATCACCACGGAGGGAGGGGGAAGCTGACATCACAGTAAATTAAAAACTCATCCCAGAACTTGAAGACCAAAGCCAGCCACTCCTTTGCCAGGAGGAGAATCTCTGGTGACAAATGGTTAATGGAACTGAAAAAAAGTACCTGAAAATATGTTACACGAGACATAACTGCAGATTTTGGCTGTGTATAACCATATCTAGAGAGTAAGATTTGCCCCACTGCGTGGCTGGCAATTTTGGAGCAGATTTCCACTAAAGTGGGAAAAAAGCATCTTGTGTCCTTTAGCAGACTGACACAACCTCCATCCTGATAAAACAAAAAAATCCAACAAAATCCCCAAAACACAGCAAAAGAACCTGAGGTCTCCTCTCAAGCTGGACAAGCTCTCCTCTGGCAGCGCAGGTGACAAACTTCTCTACCCACGTTGGATGTAATGCCAGTAATAGCGCCCAGGCTTGAAGGCACTATACAAATATAGGCAATTATTGGGAAATGAATTCCATTCATAAATTGCATATAAATGTTTCGCCAGCTGCCAAGAACCTTCCAAGCAGCATGCTCATATATACAGATCTCCGATTTTTTTGTCTTTTATTTTAGTAAGCTTTCTTGGCTCATGACTGAGCTGAAATCACGCGAGGCTCAACCAGTGTCATTCTGCAGATTGCTTTCTTGACAGTTTTAAAAGTGTCACAATTCTTTTATCTTGGATATTCCTGGACAAGCAGGAATAATGGCTGCTTTTCAGCATTTTTGTATGCTTGAATGGGAACACGTTATTTCTGTTCAAACTTTCTGCTCTTTAAGCCCTTGCACAGCCTGGAGACGCCGGCCGTGTCCCCATAGGGCAGCCCAGAGATACCCAGTAACAACATATCTCAGACTCTTCCCTGAGGAACCACAGAGAAGCTGTAGACACACAAACACACAGCCATTTGCCATTCTGTGTCACAACAGCCCCAGTCCTGTCTCCACACCCGAACTGGAGAGACCCCAGAGCCTTCACAGACCTGCCAGAGAAGGGGGTTATCACAGAAGGGAAAGGCTTCCAGCCCAAGAGCAGAGTGGACAACCCCATGCCAGAGGGCTGAAGCGGTTCTCCTGAGAGAAGGACAGCCCAAGAGGCCACCCCGCTTCATAGCTGTGACTGTCCCAGCCCTCCCATCTCTCCCAGCAACCTAAGGCGAGAGATACCATCTGGAGAAGATGGACAACGGCAGCACGGCTTGGCCAGGCCACAGAGGTCCCACATGAAGTGCACGGCGTCGATTCCCGACTCGCAGCCCCGTGCTCAGACTAAGCAGCTTGGCAGTGGCTCTTCCAAACAATTCCCCGAGCTGGCCCGAGCCCAGCATCAGGCTGCGGGAGCAGGAGGCCGGGCTGGGGAGCCCAGTGCCTGCGTTCCCTTCTCAGAGCGCTGAGACGCAAAGAGAAGCCTGGCACTGTGCACCACCCATTGGTTTGACAGGAACACCTTTGCCCAAACCTTCACAAATCTGGTATTTTTTCTGGTACAGGTTAAAAAAACAACACCAAAACAACCAAACAAACTGAGGCAGAGCTTTCTCTTCACTTCCCTAAAGAAAGGTAAAACCAAGAGGACGTGTCACCACAACCCGAGTCCATCTTGCAGTGCAAACCTTTCAGGACACATTCACCATTCCAACACAGACACACATTCTTTAATGTACTTTTAAATCAGTGACAAGAACAGAAACAATCTACCAGACCTGGATCCAGAACCTCTGATGGCTTCGAGCTTCCTTCCAGCATCTGAATCGCCCATGAAGCAAGAAGCACGGAGGGACTGGCCGTCCATGCTGAGCACTCACATCCACAGCCCTCTCGGAGCCTCAAACCCAGCAAGCTGACTGCAACCCATTTCCTTACTGGTACTGGGGACATAACACAACCAAGTGCCACGTTCTCCCTGCCCCGAGGGGAGAATTAATTTGTCTGTGAGAGACAGGAGCAAGCCCTGGGGAAAGAAACTCGGAAATCTGGTACCATCCTGCAGAGTTGAACCACCTGATGGGAAACTTCAGGTCCAGCGTTATGCTCTCGTTTTGATCCGATGGAAAATTCCCATCCTGTTAGATGAAAGTGTCAGATCAAGGGCAGGCAGCTGAGGACACAGCATGGTTTTACTGCTGCCTTCTGCAAAGCAATGTCTGACTCCGCTGCAGTGCCAGCCACACATTTGCTGCCTATGATAGCTATTACGAAAGGATTATTACAAGGATTAATTAGGAGAGCTGAAGAGCTTCCCAGCCGCCCACAGAACCCCGAGCACAAATTGATTGGAGGATCGATGCCATTGTTTCCTCTTTCTTGGCCACCATCACTACCTGGAACCCCAGGTTCAGGCAAGCAGTGTCCCCACAGATGGCGGGTCACACGGAGAGGGGTCTGTAGGGTGGCAGCCTCCAGCACGGGCTGCCAACGGCACCATTAGTGCCTTCACCATCAAAGCTGGGCCAGGGGACATGTGTCCACAGCCTCGGGGACTCGAAAGTGTTTCACTCACAAATCTCAGTGCTGCAGAAAAATCCAGAACTGTTTAAAAAAAAAGCCTAAACCACTGTATAACCTGAAAGAGCCAGTGTCTGTCTCCACTCACACCAGTGTCTCCCCTCACCCCAGTGTCCCCACTCACCCCAGTGTCCCCACTCACAGTTTTGGGGGCTGGTTAACAAATCAGCCAACACCTACATTTAGGTCCCCTTTGCACCAGGAGCAAACCAGACCTGCAACCTGCTGGTGTGTCACTAACACACCCAAAGTAAAACAGTTTCTGACTATGGAGCAAGCTTCACTTATAACAGCAAACTAAACTGTCCCCACGTCCTTTACCCTGTACACTTCATCCAAAAAGAACACACGAGGACAGGGACATCCCTAGCTCCGTTCTTCAGACAGACACATTCAGAGAAAAACTACTTGTAAATATCAGAAATATTGTAAATATTGTTACAAGTTCCAATAAATTGTAAATATCAGTATAAGTACAGGTACTATATTTGTACTCATCCAATAAATAAATCAAACCAACTACCAGGAGAAATCACAAGATTGAGTAAAAATAAGCAAAAAAGGCTCACTTGTGATAAATCCGTAGGATAAAAAAAATGAGGAAACACAGTTACGGGACGTATCTGAGTAACGGACTGGAGTAAGTTTTTTCCCTCTTTGCTGAAATTCATCAGACAGATTAATTCACTGTAAATTATTTACTCAGCTATAGCCACAAGGGAACATATTTGGAGGGGGCTAGAATTCCTGTGGTATTTGCAGTTTTTCATAAGTAAACCTTTGAAGGGGAATTAATTACACTAGAAACCGTAATCAGGATGGAATCTGCCCATATACAGTCAGAGATGGCATCTGCCTCCGCATCCAATCTATAGATTTATTATCCAGCCTATAGCTTCAAACCTTATTTGCCTGTGCACACAGAGCTACTTGGCAGAAAAACAGCCATGGATACAAAAATAAAGCAATTTTTTCGGGGCTGCAATGAAAATTTGCCCCTGCTTTGACTCTCAGTTCTCAGACTTCTCAGCCGATTAGCTCACCCCAGACTGTTATAAATTGCTTTCAGGTGGGAGAAGGGGGAACCAGGATGTCAGAGCCCCCTCCCCAACTTACCGGGTGTAGTAGGAATCCACCCCCAGCGCCTCCCGCACGCTGGAGATGTACTGTTCCAGCGCGGAGTTTGTTATTGTCTGCAGGGTCACACTGGTGGCTTCATGGAATTCCCCGGCATTTTCTGTCAGGCCGTCACCCAGATAATATTCATGAAATTTCAGAATTCCTGCAAGGCACCAGCATCACGAGGTTAGTTCTGCAGGGCAGGAGGAGCGCTGCCAGCAAACATCTAGGAAGCGGCGCAGCATTTGGCATTTTGAGTACAACTGGGGCAAAGCATTCCCTGCCGTGTCTCCTCAGGGCTTTTCCAGCATCCCGAATTACAGCCGTGCTTTTCAGATCTGGGTTTGTACTTTGCAGATGGTGGCTCCAAGGTAGAAAGGCAGAGCAGAGCTTTTATGAGATGCTCAGAACGCATTTGCTATTGCAGGAGTCTCGTATAAATTATAAAACAGATCTTTCATACAAGCACCTACCACAGTAATTCACATTTCAATAGATGCGCATGAAAAATACCTCTTAATAGCCTCTGATCACATAAATTGAACACGCAAGGCTCAAATGCTGAACAAAAGTGTTATTACTACAGCAGAACCTCCTCACGTCACACAAAGATTTTTCATTTCTCTCATATGCATGAAAATACTTTATATACAAAGAAAGAAAAAGATGGATTAATGCATAGTAAAGTATTAAAAGCCAGCATTTCACAACGGGTAAACCAGATAAAGGACACTCGCTGTTTTGTTAAGAATTCAACTATTACTGCAGATAAAACCTTCCTCCACTCAGACTGGCATATCCTTCCTGATATAATTAATTCTACAGCCTGTGATCAACAGTAAAAGGCTGCTCTGGATGCCCCGTTTGCCTTGACAGCATAAATTATTAAACCAGTTAAGAAGAGTGGAGGAATAAAGAATATAGCAACTCCTTCTGCAGTAACAGCAGCAAAGACAGAACCAGGGGAGAGGCTCTAAGGGCACGATCTCAGTGGGATAATGAGGATCCGGGGCTGCCACTGAAGCTACTCTCTGTCAGCTCTAATGAAACAAGAAGAGGTCACCAGGCTGAGCTGGAGCCAAGGCTGAAGAGCTCCTCAGCAAAGCTGCTTGAGTGGCCCACAGTCTGTCTCCTTCCCAACACCTGACAATGCCTTCAAGGGGGCAGACACAAACCCACACAGTTAAAGAATGAACTGCTTTTCTGCAAGACCCAGTTTGGGCAAGGAGGAGACTGGTCACGAAGCCTTGTGGCAAACCCTGTGCTTCTGACCCATAGAATTTTAGTCAGTTCAGCTTAACACTATAGAACTACTGGCATTTCACTGCACAAAATACAGGCCTGAAGAGCCAATTAGTGACTGGACGCAGAGCAGGACAACACCATTTTACACTTAGACACGTAACACTACAAAACGCCCCCAAAAAGCGTCATCTTCCAATCACTGTCACCCCATCTGAAGCCAAGCACGTGGGAATGTTTGCTTCCCTTTCCAAATCATTTTTGGTGCAATCTAAATAGTGGTTTTTATCTCTTTAGCTTTGTCATGGTGAAGGGCTGCAATTATTAAATTATATCCAGAAAGAACTCATGAAAATTTACAGTCATCGCTTTATTAGATAATGAACAACAGCTGTCTGCAAAAAGCAATCCTCTTCAAATTAATCCTCCTTGCTCCTCTGTGATAAGTGTTTCCACATTCATATGAGGAGAACTCAGAGGATCAGGCAGTTCAATGGCATATCAGGAAGCGGGGACGCCCTTCTGTTTTCTGCAATCCACTTCAGTGAATAAATGTCAAAAGCTTTTGGAAGGATAAAGCACAGAAATGTAATTAAAGTAGGGATTCTTATGTATAGAAGATTCTCACAGAGCCAACACACTTGGAATCTCATTACTGCTCTGCTCTGCCCTCTGGGAAATATACACAGATTAGAGGTTGAAAAATGGAAATATTAAACACGTGAAACGTTTCCATCTCCAGGTGAACATCAAAGCCCTGAATAAGCACTTCTGTGTCATTATTGCTGTGGCCGTGTCACTGTGTTCAGTCTATTCTGCTTTAAGGTACTAGATGGAAAGGATTCTCTCGTATATTTACTCTGGTCCCAGTTTCACTCCCAGCTATAAATGGTATAATTTCCCTTTGATCTTACCTCAAAAAAGGACCTCACCTGCCCCGGGAGCCAGCAGCCAGCTGTAGAGATAACCTGCAGCCAGCGAGTAGTAGAGAACAAGTCCCCTCTGGCCATTCACTGTCTCCAGGACCTGGTCAATGGTGACTGGAGAATAGGGATCAGAGTCCTGTTGCCCAGTCTGACGTTCCACCAGCAGGTCAGCAAACGCCCTTGTTCGTCCTCTCTCTGCTACCGCCAATGCTTCATCATGGTGACCTGAAAAGACAAAGCCATCTCTCAGACCTGCCACCATCGTGGTCTGCAGTGCAATGTGCAGGAAGAGGGACAGCTGCTATCCCAACCCAAACTAAAGCGTGGGAAAGCAGGGTGGCAGCACTTATTTCTGGAAAGAGCAGGCAGAATACAGTCCAACAGATCATCTTGGCTGCAGGCAATAACATGATGTATGGAAAAATGAGCCACAGAAAGGTAAATGAATGGAAGAAGCAAGATAGAAGATCCAAAGGGGCCTGACACCCAAAGCCAGAGACACTTATTTCCGTCCTGGCAAAGAAATGCTGTGCTGTGTCGGACAGATGAGTGAAGATGTACCATGAACTGCCTCCCCATAAGTTCAGCTCAGCGTATGATGGCATCTCTTACCAAGACTGACAAGAACTCGCTGCAGGGCCTGATAGGAGGATGTCTGCAGGTCGAAGAGGGACAGCTTGTAATCTGTGCTCAGCTGCACCTCGTGTCGGATGGTTTCAAACAGCGCCGAGGCCCGGTACAGCTGGGAGGGAAAACAGCCACCATGACTTCCTTACACAGCACAAAGCCCTGGCTGGGACAGCAGGAGGATCCAGGGCCAATATACCCCCAGGCAGGGGAGGTCTGCCCCAGAGAGCCCCTTGGGATGGCAGCATCCCCAGCAGAGGGGAGGTGACTTGGATGGAGCAGGGCCTGAGCCAACTCAGTGCATTCCACACCCTCCCCAGGATGCACCAGACATTCCCTCCCCTAAGGACAGGGATGACCCAAAGGGCTCAGAGGACACAAGCCAGCACGGGGTGGACCATGGTGTACCTGGTGCTGAGACTCCTCCAGGTTCCCACTCGCCCAGAGGGAGAGGCCGAGGCCATGGCGGATTTTGGCTTCGTCTTCTCTGCGTCCCAGCTGCTCTGCCAACCTCAGCCCTGGAAGGGAGTCAGTGAGAGAGGGTCAGAGGGGAGAAGGGGCTTCAGCAGCCGGTGGAGGGAATCTGCCTCAGCAGCTTGGTGGGCGCTTGGCTCAAGTGGTCCCTGGGCTTCCGGGCCAGGTAGGGGCAGCCATGGAGCCACCGAGCAGTGAGACACCCATGGAGCCACCAAGCGGTGGGACACCGAGCAGGGCAGTGCCAGGACGCTGCTGCCGACACTCAGAATTGGCTCCAGCGTGAGAGGTGCCTCAGCAAGACAGAGGTTTCCATGGACCAAGATCTCTCCAACTGAGCGTCTCCGTGGGACACACTCAGTAAACCCCAATCAGGAATTTTGACTTTTAAACCTTAAAAGCCACACAGATAAACAAAAATCACAGTGAGCTGCCACACACCGCCAGAAAAGACACCTCTTGCCCCATTACTGGTTTGTTTCCCACTGTTTCTCTCCAGCCTTCTGGCAAGCTCCACATGGCTCATGTACTGAACCAGAGCAGAGGGCAGGGCCCTGGAGTGAACAACCTGGAGCCCGTTTCATTTCCAGACACACCTTCTGTGTCATCCCCACTTCCACCACACTCCAAATCTCTCGCCTCCATGGGCCCTGCTGACAACAGGGATGTCTCCTCTGAGGCACCTCAGCTTTCCCACGGAGTGGGGAGCGGGGACCCTCCCATGACCACGCAGCTCGGCAGCAGCTTGCATTTGCAGACTTTTCAGGAATTCTGCGTCACACCAGGAGAAGGAGCTGTATTTAATTTTTTCCCTTTCCAACTTAATTGAATTCCCTCAGCGTGCTGGAATCCTGCCAAGGTCACTTTCAGGAAAACCAGACTAACTGATGTAATTAATCCCTCGGCTTCCAGCTTCATATACCCCAGCTACACTGCTCATCTCCTCCACCAGAGAGCCACCACCTTGAGCAGATGCTGCTTGCGTGCTGGAATCCCTTCCACAGTGGAATCCCTTGCAGCAGCACAACTCACAAGCCAGCGCTGGCCACAGCACTTAGCAGCCACAGATGGCTTATGGACACCAAGGGCTGAACCTCCCTCACCTCCCTATCAAACCCAACCTGGTTTCACTCACAGCTTAGAGGACACTCACCCAGTGGTCTCACTCCCACCTGAACGCAGAAGGAAAAGCCAGGCAGCTATCAGCAAGGCACACACCAGTTTGAGACCTGCTCTCAGGATCAGAGAGATCCATCGTGACCTGATGATGTTTTCCAAGAGTCAGTTCCTGGTACGTGATGTTATTTTATAGAGAAGGTTCAAACCTTCTAGGCTGAGGAACAAGTGAGTTTTATAGAGACTCTGCCAGATGCAGCCTGGATTCAAGCTCAGAGCTGGCTGAGATGCCCCCAGGAAGGCACAGATCGCGTTTTGCAATGCTTTGTCTACAGGATGCCAGGAAGGCTCTGAGTGACATGGCGTGCTTGGACAGCCTGCTTGGACAGCTTCTCACACAGATGGTCAACAGCAGCTATGATGTCTGCAAGAGCTTTTGCATCAAACGCCACTGTGAAACATATCCTCTTAGTGCTAGGTTCACAGTACTTTGCTTCTCTCCACGTCCCCTCTTGTCCCCCCCACATCCACCTCTACACGCTGTGTTGCCTCATTAATGCTCTTACCCTCCTGCAGGTACATCACAGCCTGAGAGTAGTTCTGCAAGGCGTGATGAGTCCTCCCCAGACTGCTGTAGGACACAGTTTTGGCTACAAGGTCGTTCATCTGGGCTGCAATGCTGAGGTGCTGCTCCTGATAAACCACCGCCCTCTCGTAGGTGCCCAAGGACTCGTAGGTCAGGCCCAGGTTGCCGTAGGCCCGGCCTTGGCAAGTGGGGTTGTTGGTCTCCTCCGCGATCTGCAGGTCCAGCTGGTGATACTGCAGGGCTGTGTCGTACTCCCCCATCTGCTGGTAGACCCCACCGAGGCCGCAGGCAGCGTCGCTCTCCAGAGCTCGGTCCTTCATCTCCCGGGCGATGTTCAGCTGCCGCTCCAGGCAAGAGATAGCCTGTTCGTAGTTGCCCAGCTGGCTGTGCAGGCTCCCCAGCTCCCCGTAGGCCTGGGCTTTGTTAAACGCCTCCCCCAGCTCGTGTGCCACCACAAGCCTCTTCTCAAAGCACACCAGAGCCTGCTGCAAACTTCCCATGGCCCTGCAAGGGAGGAAAAGAACAGCATTTTTTTTGCCAGTATTTTCTTGAAAGAAGTTGTTTTGTCATTTCCGCTAGAGGACAGCTCAAATCTTTCAGGCAGAGGAAAACACTCCCCCCAGGAGACATCACAACCTCCTTCTGAATCAACCTCCTCCTCCTGAATCAACCTCCTTCTTCTGCCTCCTCTCAGGGAAGACCATCATCAGCTTCATGATTTGAGCCGGCAGCACCGTCCTCAGCACCCAGAGGATGCTGCTTCTCCTATGCCACATCCCCGTGCATGTGTACAATGGCCACACAAACACACCCTGTCACTATCACAGTGCATCCATTAGTAATCCATCAGCACTTGCACTTCACCGTCATTAGAACAGGTTACAGCGCTTCTTACCTGTGCCCATTGCCCAAGCCCCGGTAGGCCTTTGCCTGATCCTGCATACGGTTCAAGCTCTGCGCCACGGAGAGGTACTGCTCGTAATACTTTATAGCTTCCTCGAAATCTCCCAGAGCCTCATAGCAATCTCCCAGGTTCCCGTACGCTCGGCCCCGATCTAACACGGACTCGTTTCCGCTGAGCTGCTGCAGCATGGCCAGCTGCTGCTCGAAGTAGCCGATCGCTTCCTCCATGACGTTCATGTTCATCTTGGTGATGCCCATGTTACCATAGACTTGGGCTTCTATGCTGGGGTCCTTCAACTTCTGCCCGAGCTCCAGCTGCTCTTCGTAACACTTGAAGGCCATGGTGTACTTCCCAAGGGACATATACACTGCAGCGAGGTGACCGTGTGCTCTGCACTCTCCCGGCATATCTCCCAGCTCCTGGTACACCTCCAGCTCCTGCGTGTGGTAACCCAAAGCCTTGTCACACTTCTGGATCATCCTGTACGCAGAGCCCAAGGCTGCGTAGGCACTGGCTTCCAGTCTCCTGTCTTTAACATGATGGGCTAAGCTCAGCTGCTGCTCATAAAATTTTATTGCACCATTTACGTCTTTTTTACAGACAAAAATATCCCCTAAGTTCCCCAGAGCTCGGAATTTGGCCTGGGAATTGTTCAGAGACTGAGCCAGGGACAGCAGGTACTTCTGACACTCCTCTGCTTTGCTGAAGTCCATCAAGGCTTTGAAGGCCAGGCCCAGGTTGCAATAGGCTTTGGCTTGGCTCAGCTTGTCGTGAAGATCCTTTGCCAAGGCCAGGTCCTGCTCGTAGTATTTAACAGCTTCCTCGTAGTTCCCGAGGCAGTAATGGGCGTAGCCAAGGTTATGGCACACTTTGCCCTCCCCTTCCATGTCCTGCAGCTCCGGGGACAGGCGCAGGTACTGCTCGTAGTACGGGGCTGCCTGCACGTACTCTCCTCGCGAGCAGTGGAAGTTGCCCAGGTTGCTGAGGGCCCGCGCTTCGCTCTGGATGTCTCGCAGCTCGCGGGCGATGTTGAGGTGATTCTGGTAGTGCTGCAGAGCACGGTCGTGGGCGCCCAGCGCCTGGTAGGCAACCGCTAAGTTCCCGTGGGTAGACGCCTGGGAGGCACGGTCGTTGACTTCCATGGAGATCTGGAGCTCCTGCCGATGGTACTTGACAGCCTGGTCGTACATGCCCAGGGCGTTGTAAGCGTTGCCCATGTTGCCGTAGGCCCGGCCCTGGGCCGCGTAATCGCTGAGCTCCTGAGCGATGGACAGGTGTGTCTTGTGCAGCCGCAGCGCAGTGTCGTAGTCGCCCTTCATCTGGTGAATGATTCCTGAAAGAGAACAGAAACGGGCTCAACAAAAGCATTCCTCCGTGCTGAGCCTGCTGCAGCGCCTCGCCTGGTCCTCTCCCTGGGCTCCCTACACCAGGGACCCCCATCCCTTCCCCACACACCCCGGCACGGCCCCTCTCAAATGAACCCCCTCCTCGCTCCTAACAGGCAAGTCCTGGAGAAGGCTCATATTGGAAGCATACATTCACCACACCGACCGGACAGGTTGGCCTTATAAAATGCCCATTTTCTTCTTAATTATGCTGGTTTTTTTTTTCCCTCAGTGACACCTGGTGACCCCAGAGCTCACACTCAACGCACCGAGCAAGAAAGCACTTGCTTTTCGATTTCAGTCAAATCATCTCGTACTTGTTATGAGACACGGGAAAAGGAGCTCTGACTCTGCTAATGTTACAACTTATGCTTCAATTAAACTCTCTGCTAATAATATGTGTGGCTCCTTTGTAAACACGCATGAGCAGGCCTGGAGATCCATGACCCCTGCAGGAGGTCCTGCAAACACAGATCCTGCAGTTGCTTGATACCTGAAGACGACTTCAGGTTTTTCCCTAAAATCAAACAGTTTGCAATTTCCATCTCCATATCACAACCACCGTGCTGAGGGGGAAGGGGCAGAGGGTGAGGAGGCAGCTGCCTTCCCCAGTCCCCGGCGGTGATCAGGCCCCGCTCATCAACCTCCTCTTGGCTTGTACTTTTAAAGAGAAATTTGAAGACAGAGGCTTTCCAAGGGAGCCTGGAACACGAGGGCTGAAACTTGCTTTCCCGAGGCAGTCTGGGCCTCGCAGATTCATTTTTTAAACTCACGTGGGATTGAAAACTCAAGTTCCATTACGTCAGCACAAAGCATTCTGGCTGGATTACCTGTATTGCTAACAAAGCAAGTGATTCAAGAATTCTGCTCGCTTTCCTAACAACACAAGGCTGGGAGGAGAAGGCCATTTAGAAAACACGGGCAGAACACAACAGGATGAACCCGGCCAACGCTTGGCTGCTGCTGACAGTTGGTTTCTCCCCCCCCCTGCACCGCAATCACGGTCAAAGCTAGAGCTCATGGCAGCAGGGACCGGCTCCCTGGTGTCTTGGCCCAGTTCCTGGCCAATTCCTTCCTCAGCTCCAAGAAGGAAGCTATTGCCAGCGTTAGCTATTGATCAGCGTTAGCTATCGATCAGCATTAGCTATTGCCTCTCCGGCTGCTGCACGGGGATGTTTCCCTCCAGGTTGACGAGGAAAGGCAGCAAGGATAGGAGGATGCATTTCTCAACAGACAAAAATGAGGTTCACAGATGCATGGGAGACGAAGCCTTCACAGCTCTAACTGCTTTAGTCGGCCTCTTCACTGCCAAGAAAGGAGAAAAACAGTGAGCAAATGTTTACCAGGAGATACCCAGGACAAACCCAAGCAGCGTAACACAGAACAAAGCTGTGCTCTTCGCACCCACGGAGCCTGCTAGCGCATTAGTTTGCTTGAGCTGTCACCCATCTGTTGTGGCATGTAAAGAAGAAGGATCCAGAAGCACACTGTCACTTTGAAGCATTAGAATTCTGACTCATTCTTACAGCTATAATTATTGACTTCAGAGTAAAAGAGAGTCTCCTGGTCAGGCAGCTAGACGGCGTTCTGGAATAGCCCGCAAAGGATACAGCAGAACAGTGCCAGCAGGCATGAGGGGAGACAGCCAGAGATGGCCTTTACTGCCTTACAGAGTGTAAAGCATCAAAATTGCCACAAATTACAATAATTCACAAGCTTTCTTTCCTTAATGATGAACACAGTTAGAACTGGGTAGAAATCTGTATAAGAAATTGGCAAAATAATCAGGAAAGT
>JAOQGH010000005.1:30973620-30985285 GCA_025769975.1 Gallinago jamesoni
AAGGCCAGGTTGGAGGGGGCTTGGAGCAACGTGGTGTGGTGGGAGGTGTCCCTGCCCAGGGCAGGGGGTGGCACTGGGGGGGCTTTAAAGTCCTTTCCAACCCAAACCATTCTATGATTCCATAAGATGAATGTATGCATAGTATTGAGTTATTTGCACTCTCACTAGGAAAAAAGAAGCCAAAAAATACACACATGCAGACACCTTGCAGAAGCCCAGACCAAAAAACCCACTCTGTGGGGCCAGCGATGGGTTTCAAGGTGCACAGGAGCTCTCTGGTGAGCAACACGCTTGCTGCCACATGGAACAAACCAGTAGCTGTTTTGGGAAAAGTGAAAACCCAGCACAACGTAATCAGCAGAACAGACTGAGCAGCCTCCATTCATTGGGGAAGACAACAAGGCCACCAGCAGCAGCGGTGGTGGCAGAAGAGAATGGAATTGTCCTTCTGGAAAACAAGGAGTCAGTGGAAACTGGCGTCTCCTGAGGCTGCTCAAAAAAAAAAGGAAAAAAAAGGTGGAGGTTTATGCATGCCGATTGGTGAATGAGATGAGTTATGGCAAAGAGCCATCGAGACAGACTCAAGACGATGTTAATGGGCTCTGGCCATGGAAAAGAGACCTAAATGGAAAGCAGCAGAAATCACATTTTCTGTGCACAAGAGAAAGCTGACTGATCCAGAGACTGCTCGTACTGTACACGGGAAGAGATCTTCAGGAGATCTCCTAGACTTGTGGCTGGAAACGTTTATTCTCAGGGCTCCTAACCCCTTTGCCCCGCAGCATTTCCAGGCTCCCAGAAAAGAGCAGCAAACGAAGGGTAAGAGCTGGGTAACCGTTCTCAGGGCGTGCAGAGACCTGGCACGTGTCTGAGTGCCCGGGGCTGGATCGTCCAAACCAGGATGTGGGAGGAGACAGGAGCAGAAAAGAGAAATAAGTAGGAAGAGACAAAAAGAGAAATGGAAAGTGAAGGGTAAAGGGCTGACAAGAAATAGCCCGACTTGATTAGAAAGATTTAATCTGGGGCTGTTTCCAGAGGCTCGGCTGTTGCTCCCTTTGGAGGCAGGAGGGCTGTCTCTATCCTCCGACGGGGCCTTCACACCAACACTCCCCACACGTTTGGCTCTGCAGCAGCTTCCATTATGATCCGAGAGCTCCAAGAAAAGCACTTCTCCA
The DNA here is from genome assembly GCA_025769975.1 of Gallinago jamesoni. NCBI lineage: Eukaryota > Metazoa > Chordata > Aves > Charadriiformes > Scolopacidae > Gallinago > Gallinago jamesoni. The sequence continues at coordinate 30,974,796 of JAOQGH010000005.1, forward strand.
TCATTTTGGAGTCCCCATGAGCGGAGCCTCCGGTACTTGAAGCTTCCCCGGGGCTGGCTGCGTGCAGCAGCTCTTCTCCAGCAGGAGAACTACCCGTGCTCCGTGTGCTCGTGGGGGCAATCAGTGGAAAGACTGCGGAGCTTGACATTAAAGCGGTGTTTAGGAACAATTTGGTGATTACATCTGCTGGGGGACACCAATGACTCGCTTCAGGGGGTTAGTAATAGGATTCCAGAAGATAAATTCATCACTGTATACTTAATAAAACCCTCCGCATAATAGGATCCGCCGGGAGCTCCGTGTGGCTCAGCCGCTGGGCCAGCAGGGACAGGGCATCCCCCCCAAAACCCGCACAAGAGTCAAAATACTGCGGTGAGAGAACAAGGGCGACCCACGGGAAGCAGAATCCAGCCCTGCCCGCACGAACCTCCGCTTGGTAGCAGGGTGATGGGAGACCACAGCTTCATACCAGCGGGGTTTTGCATCAGCCAACAAAGAAAATCGATGCTTTATGTATCTGACAAAGACAAATTTGACAGTGGGGGTTGCTACACCTCCAATTATGCAATTTATCACTTTAATAGAAAGCAGATTCTCCTGCCACTGAGCTGAGGCACAGAAGGGAGTTCTGAAAAAGGTTTCTAATTGCTCTCTTTTTCTCGGGAGCAAGAGCCAGCTCAGGTTTTTTAGCTGAATAAGGTAAAGAGTCTGATATTAAGCAGATGCGCATCACAGAATGACAACTAACAGGGGCCTGGTGGCTTGGAGGGATGCGTTTCTTAGGTATTCCACCACTGCCAGAGAACGCTCATTTCCCAATTATGTTACAATTCTTTAACCGATTGCACAGCCTCCTCAAGTGAGAACACTGCAAAATAATTCTGTAGTGGGCAAGGTGAGGATGCTCTGCCTGGTATCACACTGTAAGGTACCCTTAACCCCCAGAGACAGACAGACACCAATTGGGATTGATCAGAGATGGAGCTTTTACAGCCAAGGTGGGAAAATAAGTAGCAGGGACTAAGCATTTGTGAAATCCAAAATCCTGGCTGCAGCAGGCTCTTCCATGCTGTCTCTCTCCCCCTTCTCCCTCTGGGCACGGAGTAACAGCAGTGCCTGATCCTACACGACACAGCAGAGCTGTATCCAACAGATCAGCCATGCGTATCCGTATGTCTGTACTCGGGACTGCTGGCAGCACGCTCTCCTCCAGACCAGCATCCCTCCCCGTGCCACGCTCTTGCTCCGGAATGCGAGCAAAGGTTTCCTGCTTCACTGAGCGTATTTTGGGGGCGGTGAGGGGAATGCAGCTTCAACAGATTGGTTCTGAACACACAGAGAAATATTTAAATCTGCAAGCGTTAACAGGATGAGTTCTGTTGGCTTCACCATAAAGGGTGAAATCTCACCGCATCTTCTATCAGCGTAACTGTAATTCGGGGGTCGGTCTCTTCTCCCAAGGAACAGGCCATGGGACAAGAGGAAACGGCCTCAAGTTGCACCAGGGGAGGTTCAGATTGGATATCAGGAACAATTTTGACTCTGCATGGGTTCTTAAGCCTTGGAATGGGCTGCCCAGGGAAGGGGTTGAGGCACCATCCCTGGAGGGATTTAAAAGCCGGGCTGACATAGTGCTTAGAGCCATGGGTTAGTGATGGGTTTTATCAGAGTTAGGTTGATGGCTGGACTTGATGATCTTAAAGATCCCTTCCAACTCAGACAGTTCTATGATTCTACGATTCTAACTTTTCTGTGTAGGACACACAGAGGTTAGTAACACAACACTGTGTGTTTAAGCTCTTTCTGTGCCTCGGCTCTGCTTGTTTTACAGGTAAGGACTGTGTAACTACCAGGCACGCAGGCAGAACAGCAGCGTAACAGGGGATGAATACTTTCAGGACCTACCAAAATGATCCAGTGGCTGTACACTGCATTTTATCTCCACATCTATTAAACCCCTTTATCATGTCCTCAGAATCCATCGGTATTCCACAACTCATGCAAGTTTCCCACCCCAGTGCAGCCGGTGCCCCATCAACATTCAAAGCTGCCCTTCCCTCCTCCCTCCCGGGCCGGGCTGATGGGCCAGTACCACATCCAGCCTCTCCCTTTGTGTGCAGGCTTTGGAAAATAAGAAAGGAAGCACCAGGCAACATTCTCCTCCTGCACGTTATCTGGAGGCAGAAAGAAGGAACGGATTTGCCTTTAGGTAATTATTTCCTGGGGAAGAAAAATACACTGGAATCAATATCCCCATCAAAGTCAATTTATTTGTAAAAGGTCTCAGTCTTTTACATAGAAACTACTAAAAAAGCAAGCCTCAGAGAAGCCAGAGCCGTGGAACAGAAGCAGTAGTACCTGAATGTCTGGGAGGAACTTTGTAACTACTGCTAAGTGAAAGGGAACAACCAGGAATTAAACACACAATAGAAAAACTCAAAATACACAGCAGGAAGAGAGAGCTCTGGTCCTCCCCTGATTAACGGATTAAATCCACAGCTCCTCAGGTCTCAAGGATTTGCTGCCCGGGAGAGAGGCTGCCACGGGCTGTGCTGACAACCCGCCCCCAGCCCTCCCTTTCCTCACTTGCTCAGGGAAATGACAACCTTCCAGAGGAATGATCATTCTTCCTGTTTCATGATAAAAGAATCACGTAAATTCTGTGAACCCAGACAAACCTGAACAGCACCACGGCTCGACTGTTGGGTTATTCACAGCCAGTTATCTTCCTGAAACCAAGGGCTTCAAAGGGAATGCTGACTTTCAGCTGCTCAGTTAGAGATCAGAATAGCACCACTCCAGTGGAAAAATCTCTTTGCTCAATCTCCTCCACTCTAATTAGGAGCCAGGTGCCCAGTTCTGCCTGGACAACTTGTAAAACCAAACCCGAGTTAATCCCTCAACACAACTGCAGATATTTTTGACCAAGTTAGCAGGGTTTTGCTGAAAAGCAGAAGCAGTCACTAGTCCACACCAATACCCACTTTTTAGGAATAAAACTGCTCTTCGCTCCTACTGAAAATGATGTTGGCTTTTGCTGTGTGAGCTGAGCCCCCACCAGTCACTGAGCCAAGGCTGGGACGTGCTGCTCTCCTGGGGTGGGCTCTGCAGCACTGAATTCTCATCCCACAGAGAAAAGAAAGTCATGAAAACACACCAGCCCAGGAACACTACACACTAGACCTCAGCATCAATCTAAGCATCACCTGGGGCTCTATTATCTTTATCCCAAATAGCCAAAATTTGGTAGTTTTCTGGATGTAGTCTAAAAAGTGTACTTTTAGACTAATCAAGTACTGTGTAATAGAGGGCTGTTGTCCAGTTTTGGGCCCCTCACCACAAAAAAAAAAGACATTGAGGGGCTGGAGCAGGTCCAGAGAAGGGCAACAGAGCTGGTGAGGGGTCTGGAGCACAAGTCTTGTGAGGAGAGGCTGAGGGAGCTGGGGATGTTCAGCCTGGAGAAAAGGAGGCTGAGGGGAGACCTTCTCGCTCTCTCCAACTCCCTGAAAGGAGGGGGTAGCCAGGGGGGGTCAGTCTCTTCTCCCGAGGAACAGGGGATGGGACAAGAGGAAATGGCCTCAAGTTGTGCCAGGGGAGGGTCAGATTGGATATTAGGAAATGGGTTGCCCAGGGCAGGGGTTGAGGCACCATCCCTGGAGGGATTTAAAAGCCGGGTTGCCATAGTGCTGAGAGACATGGGTTAGTGATGGGTTTTATCAGAGTTAGGTTGATGGTTGGACTCATCTTAAAGGTCCCTTCCAACCCAGACAATTCTATGATTCTACAAGGCTCCTGTGTGAAATCACTTTAGGGAGGATTGCTGACTTGTCGTTTTCAGTGATGATGTAAGAAAAGAAGCCCTCATTTAAAACCACAGGCTCCTCCGAGGTGGTGTCACTGAGGAGTGACTCATGCCCTGGTCAAAGCCAGTCCTGGAAGAAAAAGCCAGCACGTTACAAACTGGGATCCCACAGAACCCAGAGAAGCTCTTTGTGCCGGCAAAGGAATCTCGGGCTCCTGCAGTGCCAGTCCCAGCCTTGCTCTTGCTCAGAAAAGCTGGATGCTGCTTCCCTGGAAGCTCAATCTGGGAAAGGCTGGGCTGAGGTGGGCCTTCTGAAAGCCCAAGGAGAGCTGCAGCTCTCACACAAGTTTTCTGCTTTGTTTCTTTTACTGCAATGGGGCTCGGGCCCCGGCAGATACTGCGAAGGTAAGTAAAAGCAGCAGACTGCATTTCCTCCAGCTAAACGCCGTGTGCTGTGGAGGTCAAGTGGGGACATTTAAAGGAGATCCTCAGGAAGTATTACATTTCCCTTTTGAGTCACAAGTCCAAACAAAACAAAGCATATGGCCTTTTAGTGCATTCCCAAATTTCCTGCACTGGTCAGATTTCCCTTCGTTCTGCTTAATCCTATCACATTTGAACCGGACAGACCTGTACGAATCCAGTCGCGCTGACTTTCTCTAAAAGGAGCTGCTAAAGGCAGAAAGAGAAAGGCAAAGAGCTTATGGACTCTTACACAAACCCAGCCTCTTGATGCTGGAGCTCTCTGGCTGCTCACATCACTGAACTCCTCCTCTCAGCTGCGCAGGTGATTCAGTCTCATGTAATGTAGCACTAGGGCCCTAAAAGACCCAGAATTCTCAAATAAGCACATATGGCAAGTGTTTTCCCAGCAGCTGGTACTCAGCCTTCCTCCAAGAACGCAAACACAAAGTAGTTTGCCCCAGATCCCTAGTGAAGAAAGGCTACTGCTTGCAAGGAGAGGCTGAAATCAATGAGGCAAAGGACAGCACCGCACTGATTTCAGGAGGGTTTCCTTGTATACCCGCATCCCAGGTCAGACTTTTAATCAGAGGCCCCTCAAAGACCAGCTGTTTGGAGTTGAAGCGTACACGGGAACAATATGAAGTGGGAAGTGTGTGTCTGTGACTTCGTACACCCAACACCGGAGCCAAACAGCTGGGCCAGACAAAGACTGAACTCCAGCGAGCTGAACAATGCGGCAAAAGGCGTCCAGGAAGACATTCTGCAGAGAGAGTCAAAGCTCTCACAAGGTCTCGTTAAGCTGAAATCACAGCACCTGCAGAATCTGAGACTTCAAGGGCAGCAGAGGTAAAAACAAAGCTTCTGTCCTTTTAGGAAATCTGGAAAACCAATCTGTCCCACTCTCTCCTAACTCTGCACTGGTGCTTCCCACTCAGCAGCCCTTGCAGAGGGACTGGGCTCACCTCCACTACCCCGATCTGCTTGGCCAGGTCCTCCCAGCGAGTGGCCAGTATTGAGGTTTCAGCTCTATCCATCAGGTCACCCTCAAGCACGGTACAAAACCAGCAGTGATTCCAGAAGGCACGGAGCAGGATCTGCAAACGCCTCCTCAAAAAGCTGGGAAACTATTAATGCGGGTCTCCTGGTAAAGCAAGAACACTCTTTGGTCCTACGGACGGCGACAACCCTGCTTTTGTGTATGTCTTGTGAAACAAAAAATATTCAAGCCACAGAGTCTCAATACAGTAACGACGGGGCAGAGGTGCTGGGGTGTCCCGTGGAACCCCCTCCTCTGCCTCATCCCTGAGCATCCTGGAAATGCTGCCGGGTCCCTCCACCACTTCAGCTGCCAGTCGGGAAACCTGTGCCAGTCCAGCCAGTGCTGCAGCTGAGCCTTACCCATTTCTGTACTGGGAGGGAGACGGGGGGCTGAAGCTGCACACTGGGCCGTGAGTGACTCTTGGCATCTCCCCCCACCCTGTAACAATGAAAAGAGGCATTAAAACCAGGCTGAGATCAGCAAGAAGGCTTCCTGGTGCCAGGCTTCGTGCAAGGGCTCAGATTAGACAAGAACTTTCAAAGGGAAAGTGGCCCTTTCTTTCTGCAAGTATCCACTCCAGGAACTGCAAAGGGCCTGATCTTTTTACCAGTTTCTGGTTTCTGCAGGCAATTTTCCACTGAGTTCCGAGGAGCTGACACTGGTCTCTCACCTCTTTGGAGAGCAGAGACCGGGAGCAGCCTTTCTCTTGACGAGCGGTTCGCAGCCTGCTCAGCCATTCTCTTGTTTGTAAATCCTGCGTGAAGTATCAGGGGATTTGGAAAGCTGTTTCTCACGCAGAGGCTGAATCAAAAACCAGCTTGTTTCAATTTCTTAAAAGTACCTCCAGGACTCAAAAGATCCCCTAAAAGAACCCCAGAGAAAAACAGAAGGCTTAATGGAGAAACAAGAGTGAAGGGGCAAATCCATGCACTGAAAATGTTTATGGGAATAGATGCACCACAGCCACCCATTTCTCTTCTGGCTGCTTGACCTTTTTGATAAGATATTGGGGGTTTTTGACACAAGAATAGGAGGACACTCCAACAAAGTTGCCATCTCTGCAATCCAAAAGCAAAGGGCTGTAGCCTCTTGATGGCCTCGCGGTACCAGTAACAAACAGACACTAATTTCTTCACAAAAAGCTCCCACATCATTTCCAATCTTTCCAATCTCTTAGGTCGCACCCTAAGCTTGTCATTCCTGCACTTCTATTAGCAGCGGCCGCATCACCCACTAATCTAGCTATCAATTAGCAAAGCCCCCCCCAGCCTGTTCCTTACTTCTGGAGCTCCAGCCAGATGTGACAAAGCTATAAGGAATAAGGTATATTCTCCTCTTAGTCCTTCCTGCTCGTGTTGCTACAGGCAGTAGTTAATCCACTTCTGGCAGACAACCACATAATAAATTATTTCAAAGCAGTGGCTTCACTGCAGAAGAGGAAAAGGGATAGAAAATGGAAAAGCAGAGAAACAAATACCTTCTTTGCTCGTTCTCTGCAAAGCTGTGTCGCTTACTGCGACAAGCACCACGTTCACCTCCCCAGCCTGTCCCTGACATCGTAGTCGATGTTTTCATCCATGACAAATTGCTTTAGCCCGAAGACTCTTTCCAGTTCTCCTTTGTGAGGTATTTATATCCTGTCCTCAATTTTCCAGACTGTTTGCAAATATAACAAGATAACTGCAGTCCTAAGATTTTGAGATTTTTTTTCCCCTTTCTGCGCAGTCTGGCAGCCCCAGGGACAGGCCACCTCCTCATATGGCCCAGTCCCACACAGACGCCACGGGCAGAGAAACTGCTCTGGGCTCCCTCTGCCTCCTGTTAATGAATTAATTTGGTTCTTAGCACTCCATCTGAGAGCGATGCTAATGAAGCACAAACGAGGACGCACGTGACCGGGTGATGATCACTCTGGGATTTGCAGTGAGAAAGAGACCGAGTTGGCCCAATGAGAAATTATATTTGAAAACACCTGAAAGCCACTTGGACACGATGGAGAAGGACGGGGGCTGTGAATGATAACCCAGGCTACGCTGAACTCCCCACGGAGCGGGAGCAGCCCCCAGCCCACTGCTGTGCACCCCAGTAACTAACGGTACCCAAACAGAAGGGTAAACAGAAGGGGTTTCTTGGCAGCAGTTAAGACACTGCTCAGGAAGAACAGACAGACACAGTCTGGAAGGTCTGGGTGTGCTTTCTGTTTTCCCAAAGATGTGCTACACAAACCAGAGCCTTACACAAAGGAGATTCTGCGAGCACGCGTAAGCTAACCATTCTCAAATTCTCTTAAAAACTACCAACAATTGCAAGAAAAACAATATTTTAAAGATATCCCCCCCCCAGTGTTTCATTCCCGTTAAGCTCGGGCTGTGACTGGGCAGTGGAACGGGGTAATAACAAGACCATCCCATGCTGCAAGGCCACGGCACGGCACAGCCATGTGCCGGCTACCGCATCCCGGTGGCGAGGACTGACACGGGCACCGTGGTGAGGACAAGCTGTGATGGCTCCTAAGCCTCCTCCAGCCTCATCACAGCGACGGGCTGCAGCTCTGACAACCTGGGGAGCCTCCACCCGTGCGGGAGGGCTCTGGGTGCCTGAGAAGGTGACCAGGAGGGGAACCCGGCCCGTCGCTAATCAGCCGCACGTGTGGCCACGAGCTCACCCTGCGCTGACGTGCCCTGCGGTGGTTTCTCCAGGGAGGAAGGGTCGCACGGATCCATGCTTCCAGACAGATCTGCAGTACAACTGCAAGCCCAGGGACCCTCATAACCCGTTGTAATTTCACCCCAGGCAGGAGCCCTGTGGCTGCCAGCATGGTCCAAACACAGAAATCATCCCGGGGTGCGGGGCAGGCGGCCAGGGAGAGACCCCATGTTTCAGACAAGCTTCTCGCACCATTCATTCAGGAAGAAGTTGAGCTCAGGGCACACACACGGGGCTCAAGCACGAGCTGGCTCCCCCTCAACATGTTCCCTTGGAGCCATCCAGCTCACCATGCCAAGGATCACCGTCATCAGCAGCCCCCAGTCTTTGTAGAACCATCCCCGAGGCTCTGAGCACCGTGGGCCAGGTTCAGAGCACACCCCAGGGCCCCACGGCTCATATTTGAGGAAGAAAGATCTTTAGATGAGATATTAGGAAGAAATTGTTTGCTGTGAGGGTGGTGAGAGCCTGGCCCAGGTTGCCCAGAGAAGATGTGGCTGCCCCATCCCTGGAGGGGTTCAAGGCCAGGTTGGAGGGGGCTTGGAGCAACCTGGTGTGGTGGGAGGTGTCCCTGCCCAGGGCAGGGGGTAGCACTGGGGGGGCTTTAAGGCCCCTTCCCACCCAAACCATTCTGTGATTAAAAGAATGAAGACAGAGTCGCTCCTGAAGAACAGCTGTGTCACTTCTAATTCAGCCTGTGTTCCACATTTTCCCGTATCTAATTCAGCACAATAGATATTTCTAAAGTGATTGGCAAAGGAACACGGGGAAAAAAAATACTATTCTTTTGCCCTGTACCATAATGCACACAAGGAGTTCAGGCAAAAGGCTAAATACTTACAGATTTGCTATTTACTGAAGATGTGGCTTGTACAGACAAATCACAGCAGGAAGGACACCTGGAAAGCATTTCCCTTTCCCTCCAGGAAGGGGTAGAAAACCTTGGCTTTACAGAATTTACAGATTTCAGTAGAAAGGAATGATCTATCTTTCCTTCTGCATCGCCTTCTGGAAATAAGAAAGTGAAATGTGATCTCTGACGTGCGCAGCCTGACAGTAAGTAGCTGTAGTTTACAAAATGTAGGAGCTTCGCTGCTGGCTCAGCCCCGCTTTACGGGGAACTGGGAAAAACCTCAGTCACCACCAGCGGCTCAGCTGCATGCCATGTCCCGACAGGGGCACAATCTGCAAATTCCCAGCTGAATCCAGACACTGAGGACGTCTGTGGCTGCCATCGTATCTCCCTAAGGCTCCCGCTCCAGGGAGCAGAGCAGCCGTTATCCCGACGTCCCTCCATCCATCGACGTCCCTCCATCCATCGTGACAGTCCCCTGGTCGCAGGCAGCCCCAGGCGATGCTCTCTCTGCAGCACAAAGGGTAGCAACCCCCAGGATCCTTGAGCCTCCTGGGCTTCGAGCCCACGGTTTCTCTTTATTATCAGAATTTCTGCATTCTGATGCTTCCCCTGCCTCACAAGGACTCTGATGGATATGTAAGAGCAAGGTGACACAGAAAACCCACGAAAGCCTGCTTAATAAGCACCTTCTTCTCTGCCACTTAACCACCCAGTTCTAATTAGCATCTTCATCATCGCCTTTTCCTGCAAGTAGTCAACCTTTCTGAAAAAAAAAAATAATCTGCTGCAGCTGCACAAGTGAAGTCTGCCTTGCATTTGCAACCATTTTAGAAAAAACATCTCGAGAAAGTAAAATCTGGTTCATCAGTCTCACTACTGAGCTTCCTCATCTGCTGCAGAGAGCTCTCCGAGCCTCAGGTGCCCGTGGAGATGCCCAGTGGCCACAAACAGCCAGTGACCAGAGGACACTGAGCCCTGGCCAGTTCTGCACCTATCCCTTCCAGAAACAGCTGGTTCTAGAGGGGAGATTGGGGAAAATCCCTTCCAAACCGGGCCAGGAATGACTGTGGGGGCATCCAGAGCCAACACAAGGGCAACCTGGCACTGATGAAGCCCGTCAGTCTGTCCCCACCACCCGTCCCACAGTCCCGCTCCCCGAGAAAAGGCAGCAGGGAACAGACTGGCAGTCATTCAGCTGCATCTTCATCCCAGCCCCAGGGAGGGTTCGGGGAAGCCAATAATCCTCTTCCTCACCCAGCACCTCCTGTTCATGCCCACCCAGGGAAGAGCGATGCTCCATCATTAACGAAAGGCCCGGTTCAGCCCCAAACGGGAGCTGCCAGCCCCCGGTGGCTTTGTGGCAACATCGTCCTTCCCAAACGCTCAGGGCTGGCAAGGAGCTTTCACACAAGCATTCATTTTATTACAGTTAGTTCATGATTTTGTCGTACTGCCCTGCTATTTCTGAGCGCGGGGCTGTAATAGAAGGCGTCTGTCGGCCCAGGAGAGACGGCAGCCATTACGCTGCGGAGTCCCCGCCGTGCCGGGTTTGGACACCGAACCCCGGGAGGAGCTCCACAGCTTTCCTCTCCATTTCTGCTTGTCACTCCTCAAGGCTTCAA
>JAOQGH010000005.1:30985967-31008050 GCA_025769975.1 Gallinago jamesoni
CCTGTTGGAGCTTGAAGCCATTCCCTCTCGTTCTGTCACTAATTACCTGTGAGAAGAGACCAGCACCAACCTCTCTATAGTGTCCTTTCAAGTAGCTGTAGAGAGTGATGAGGTCTCCATTAAGGAATTTGGAAAAGGGACGTGTAACTTCTGCACTTTATGATTTGAAGGGCACGGCTTCCCTGGCACCCTTAGGTTCTTGAAAGAAAAATGACCCTGTAATGATACTCCTAGGATGTAATAATGTCTTGCATTGATCAGGTAACAGGCGGTCAAGGAGATTAAATTCACCACTTATTTTTGCTGGGAGGTGATCACAGGACACACATTTTAAGTTCAGTGTCAAGTTCAACTCGGTGAGTTATACAAAAGATTAACTCGATCCTTTAAGTGAAATCTTGCCTTGCCACCCTGCTCCAGCCTATTCACACTATAAAGTCTTTTATATGAAGACACAGGAATTCATTAGAGTTTATCTTCCATCAGGACTTTAAATCATTACTGAACCTGACCTTCTGCCCCACCACCTCCCCCTACAAAGCATCAGTTTGATTTATTCCCCGTTTTGAGTGGAGGTACCTTCAGCCATTAGTACTCAGCCCCATTGTCACGGCTGAGCCCTGTCCTGGGTATTTAATCCTGAGCATTTTTGACTTGGCAGAGGTGACCCCCTCATTGTAACTCCGTTGGCTGGCGGAAAAAGAACTCTTCAATCAGAAATCCTGGACCAGCAGGAACGGCAGGGCTTAGCCCTCTCCCAGGAAAAGCTCACAGGCTGCAAACTCCTGATGCTCATTAGAGCCAGCTCTGTGACAGGCAAAGGACAATGAGCTAAAGCACCGTAACTCCAGTTCTTCCCCCTTCACACAGTCCCTCACTCTTCCTCCTGCACATCACGAGTACCTTGGTGCTGGTTCAGGGAACCTTTCTGTGTAAAACACCCTGACCTTTCACGGGCACTAAGTAAAAACTGGAAAAAAAGAGCAGCAGCCCAAGCATCCAGGGTTCATTTCCTCAGCACATTAACCAAGAATGGGCACTGACATTTCAGTAACAGAAAGCACAGAATACATCACCAGAACGTGAGGCTGCTGCTGGTACAGGGCAGGGCTGGGGCTCTTTATCCGTGCATCATCGGGCGGCAAAGAAACCAAGTCAATGTTTCACTCCACCGCAGGCAGGTCAGCTGAGAGAGAGGATGCTCTCGGACCCTGTTGAGAAGCACTAACCCCCCAGTGAAGCATTACTTCAGGACAGGAGAGGTTAAACTAAGAGCCTGCAGCTGGCTCGGAACAAGAAAGGAAAAGACAAGCCTGTGCCTAAGGGTCTCACCAGCCCCAGAGTGTTTTATTTCCACCTCTCTGCACAAATTAAGTGGGTTTTAGAGCTCGTGCTAATGGAGCTGCCCAAAGATGAGCTCCCCAACACACACAGGGCTACAGTCCCACCAGGCACCAGTTCTTGTGGTCCCTGAGCTGCATAGCATCTCCCTCGCTTAGGGAGGTGCGGTCAGACTTCTGCTGTCTACCTTGGGGACATAAAGACACCGCAGGGTGACACCTACGCTGCCACCAGTGACACGGATGGGTATATCCACCTCAGCTTGGCTTCAGGCAGTAGAGGAGACATGGTTGTAAGAAGAGCAGCAGCAGAGACTTCCCCGGGGTTCTCAGCCTGAGTACATTCCCAGGCTCTGCAGCAGCCCAGCACGGCCCACGCTGACATCTGCTCTGCTCCATCTTCACAGAGAAACGAGAGACATCAGGCTGCGCCGCCGCTTCCTCTCTAACTGCATCCAAACGACCTCAGAGCTGAACTCCTGCTCCCCCCTCCATCAGAAGAGAGATAACTGTCCTTAAGATAGTCCTGCCCACCTTCCCCTCTCCTCCTGTACCTCCCTTCTGCTCACATCGTTTAGGATGGGACCCTCCTGACCACAGTGACCATCTGCAAAGCTCCGCAGGAACCAAACAATGCACGGAAAGAAAGACCGAGTCCCTTATGATTTCTAGTTTCCTGAATCAACTGTACTTTTCAGTCTGCTAATTCTTCCAGAAACAAGCTCACAGAATTAGCTCATCTGAATTTCTTGACCAGCCACTGCAGCTGGTCAAAAAAAACCCAACCAACCCATCACTTAACCATGATGGAAAGCATCGAAATGACACTGGAGATGCCTCCTTCATGGTGCCATTACAGCATCTTGCCAAGAACTGGGCTTCTTACTCGTCCGCGCAGACCACAAACTCTTCTATGTTCAATACCCCGAGGTCTCTCTTGGAGACGCCAGAGGTTTATGCCAAATCCCAGCCACTTCTGCTCCGTTCCTTCCCCGGGGCACCAGTATCACAAAAGAGTCTGAATTTTCCTCCACAGGGTGACTGCAGAAAGCAGATGACCCCTCTGGACCTACAGACTGTGCCGGGTATGATCCGGTGTTTGTAACAGGAGCTGCACGGCCTCCCTGCACCGGGGAGAGGGAAACGTCGAAAAATCTTAAAAACAGTCCATGGGAGCAGCTTCTGCGATTCCTCGCTCAGCTGACAAATTCCCTGTCTCCAGGCTTGCCCCGGGGACACAGATCCGAGCGCTGCAGCCAGACCCTCTGTCATCCCTCCCGGGTTTATGGTCAACACGATCCAGCTCCTGGTGCAAACACCCCCTCTCCCCCCCCCCGAGGGCAGGGGCGTCCCGTCCCGCATCAAGGAGCGCTTTTTACCTCCCCAGCCAATTCTCTGGACGGTCGGAGGTAAAACAATTACCTCATTACCGTCGCGCAGCGAATTCCCTTCTGGTGGAATTCGCATCAGCACTACTGCAACTTTATAACATTTGCATTATAAAAATGTCTGCAAAGGAGGCCAAGAAAAACAGCTTTTTGTTCAGAGGAAGCTCTGTGGTCAAGATGATGTCATCAGAAAGCGCCAAATTAATTTCCTGTGGTTACATCCTACAGGAAATCCAAGCAGCTCAGCTTTCTTGCTAAACCAAGTAGTCATTTGTTGTCAATAACTCTTAATTACGTGCCCAGATGTGCCATAAACTAAGAGCTATCCTGATTAGCCTTCATTCCCTGGATTCCTCGACCGTTGGGATCTGTTTAGGTCCAGGGCCCACGGTCAGTGAGATGCAGCAGCTGGGGCTTCCCCAGGGGCTCGGGGCGCCCAGTTTGCCCCAGGAGCTTGCACCAGTCAGGCCAGTTTCCAGCTATTTCATAGAATCATAGAATCATTCAGGTTGGAAAAGACCCTTGGGATCATCGAGTCCAACTATCTACCCCACTCTACAAAGTTCTCCTCTACACCATATCCCCCAACACCACATCTAACCGACTCTTAAACTCATTCAGGGATGGGGACTCAACCCTCTCCCTGGGCAGCCTATTTCAGGGTCTGACCACTCTTTCTGTGAAGAATTCTTTCCTAATGTCCAGTCTAAACCTACCCTGTTGCAGCTTGAACCCATTTCCTTCATCCCCTTCCCCACACCAGGGGCATCTGTTGCTGAGGGACACCACGGAGGAGGAGCAGCTACGTAGGACTGGACACTTTGCAGGAACAGGGACCCTCCTCCTCGAGGAAGAAAACTGTAAAAGCAATGTTGACTAACAGCTTGTCTGCTCTGCACGAACAGAAACAAGGAAATTGGGAGTGATTCAGGAGGTTTTTCCAGCTGGTAAAATCATCATGAAAACGTCTCGCAGGTCCCTCCCCCCGTCACAGTCCTTCCACAACCTACTGGAAGAGCATCTCTCCAAGGCTTACTTAGTATTTAAATGATAAGATAACACTTGGGTAAAGCACTTTGCTAATTCAAATGGGTCTTTTCAATGACTTATCAGCGGGAAACTGATCTCTCTCAGTCTTCTGATCTCCCCAAAATCTTCACATGAAAAAAATCTTCACATGAATCCACACCTGCCTTCACCTGCTGCCCCAGGCCCTCCATTTTCCCCATTGACGGTGGAGGGGAAGCCACTGGGGAGGGGGGGAAATAGCTTTTGAATCTGTAACTTGCACTAAAATTACGGTTCTGTCCTTACAGTGAACTTTGGGTAGAAATCTCTCGGGGCAGCCTCTCCAGCCCATGTTTCCCTGGCCTGGCAGGGAGCCCAGCGTAACACCTCCAGAGCCGAACGGTAAATGGTCAGGGCGGATCAGATCCACCCCGAGCAGCCCCTACACTTTACACAACATCGTGCTTTCAGGGCTGCAAGGACTCTTTTTTCTTTTCACTACTTTTTAAAACAAAACACATTTTATTCAGGACAGGGAGCCAGCTCATCACTTCTACGGGAAAGGCAGGATGCACCCAAACAGAGTTTGAAGTGGTGGCAGGTCCTTCACAGGGGAAACAAGAGCTGATGACAGCCAGGGCTCAGCTGCAGAGATGTTGCATGGACACCTACTCAGCAGCAGCTCCTGCCCTCACACCCTAGAGCCTACGGGGAAAAAAAGGACGGGAAAGAAGAGGGAGGCAGAATGACTCGCTCAGAGCCACGTGGAGACCAGAGGCAAAAAGGACAAACCACGCATCCTGCCACTCTCACCCACTGGATTGACTGGTACAAACCATTTCCTTTACAAAACACACGGCTGGGAGGAGAAATCACACAGCTCCCAAACTCTCAGAGCAACAGCGCAGACAGGCAAAGCTCCTTGACACGTTCAATTCCATCTGTTTAATGAACTTCCTACCTCTCTGTCCTTGAGTTTCATGGCGAGCACCAGCTGATGTCTGTGGTTAGTCAGGGCCTCCCGGTAATTTCCTTTGGAGAAGAATGCGGAGCCCAGATTCCCGTGAGCTCGGCATTCTCCCGTCTGGTCACCTAAGTCACATGAAAATAAAACAGAGGTTAATTAACAACAGTGGGGCTGGAAGCGTCCACCAGGACTGGAACACACCATAAAAGTGATGCTCCAGTGTGAGACCCAGCATCAGAACAAACTCATCCTTATCTTTAACACACAGTCGCATTTCTCCTCTTTGTGGCCTCCAGAAATGTCTACAATAGCCACCAATTTTATTTTTAGAGTTGTTTAATTTCTTCTCTGGCCTAACGCTTGGCAATTTCCCATTCTTCCATGTTTATTCCTTTCTTAACATTAGCAATTTGTGCTTCAAACAAGCAAAGCCCGTGCCAATTCTGCAGCACAGCTCGGCTCAGACACAAACCACATCTACTGCTGTCTTCAATCCAGTAGTCCCTGTGCTTCCCGGGAGCTCTCCTGGCTTCTCCACCTCTGCAAGGTGCTGTCTTTCTCTCTCACGCTGTATCCTCTCCCATGGTACGCTGGAAGCTTGAAAGCTCTCAGGATATACCATACACAACAGGGATTTTCCAATTTGTTTATTTTTTAAACCCTCTTGTTCATCCACTGTCTCACTGATTTGTCCCTTCCCTGGCAACTGCCTCAGAAACTCAGACTGAGAACCTTTTTCTACCTAATTCCAAAAAAAAAAAACAGATTGCTTCATTTAAGACTCATTTAAGGTTTTGAGCCCAAGTCTACAGAGGGGCTAAGATCAGTTCCCACGTACCTGACACCAGAAAACTAGAAGACCCTTAAAACTAAAACCTTAGGACATTCCTTGACCCCCTGCCCCCTCACACACAGGGGTAAAAGGGCTGCACAAGCCTGTACTTTGCACATCTCAGAAATTCCAGATTTGATTTAGCAGCTCGTGAAATCCCATGGACACCTGAGCATCACAGAGAAATGCTGACCATTAACACAGCTGTTGATTTGCTCCATCTGCACCAATCCAAGCACCCAGAACTCCTACCTAAAGTCTTGGCTACGTCCAAGTCCTGCTGCATGTATCCAGTGCTTTTCTCCGTATTCCCGAGGGACCAGTACGCACTGCTCAGTGCGGAGAAGACCGATCCCCGCAGCTTTAGGCTGCAAGTGCCAATCTTCAGGGCAGCCTCCAGCACCACCACAGAGGCCCCATGGTGGCCCGCGGTCAGAAGTTCCTGGCCGATCACGGACACCACAACAAAGGGGCTCTTGTCCAGCTTCATCTTCTGCAGTTGTTGATAGGTGGGCTCCAGGGACTCTGAAATACAAAAACAAAGGCAGGAGTTACTCAACAAACCAAGTTATTTGCGTATAGAGATCACTTTCACAACTCCTCTCCATTTTATGGTAACCAAATGACACACGAGTTAAGGGCCAGACTGTCCAAATCAACCCAAGTTTTATTATGGGAACTCAGGGCTCAAATGCATCATCTAATATTCAGTACAACAAGACAGATCACGTAGCAAACTGATGTTTTCCTTGCAGGGAGCCCTTCAGGAAGACAAGACAAGAATTCAGAGCAGTCTCACACTGAGCTCTGACGACTGGTCTAACGGCAGAAGGAATGCTGAAAACACCTGTAGAGTTCTGTAGGGAGCTGGAAATGGGCTGGCAGCAGTGGATGAGAGCTCTGCAGCCCCTGCTGCTTCAGCACAAACCTTCAGCTGGAACAGCTGCAAAACCTGTGCCTGTCCAGATACCAATGTGCACCAAGAGACGTGACAAAAACTGCAGAGAGAAGCTGCTCCTTCTTCTGCAGGAGAAGTCACTCCTGCAATGACACCACTGGACTTGCCAGGCTACTTATAATTGGTCTAATTGCTTTCATTATTCCGATGATAAAACATCTTGGCTGCATGCTTCATTAAGGACATCGATACAACAGGACTCCAGAACTTGCTGACCTAGGGGCATTTCTTGATTAGATGCTCTCACCTGAATCGACACTTCCCAGCAACCTCAGAAAACTACTCCCTCCCTGATTTTCTGCCTCTCTACAACCTCCAAGCGCACAACAATGACAAAAGAGGATTTAAACACTTCCCTGAAGGTGAAAACAGCGCGAAGGTGATGCCAGTTCCTGACATCTAATTAGGACCAGGATTAAATGCAGACGTAAGAGGACAGAAATAGTCGCTGTAACACACCACCACTTATCACACCTATCACCGCGACAGCAGGCACACACTCAGTTCCTGCCCTAAGGAGCTTACTTGGGATCCCAGCCAGGTAATCCAGGCAAACGTATGGAGAGAGAGGGTACAGAAAAGGAGAAAGGAAGAAAAGGGAAACCCAAGGGAAGTGTTCCTGGTAACCCTGGAATCCAGTAGGGAAGAGAGAACCTGCACAGTAACAGGCAGACGTGGAGTTTGTTACTGCTCTTGTCCAAGAAGGAGGGAAGAAACAGCCACAACCAGGTGAAAGACGCAGCAACAATCATTCCGTTATTGGGGAAGGAGGTTTAACCTTCATCTTTCCACACTGTGGACTCCCTGAATCCCCTACGTCTGCATTCAATACTCTTTGGCACATCACCAGCGCTTACAGCCCTGCTGCCTCCCCAGTTCCTCCCCTTCTTCCTCCGAACGGGAGTACCCTGGAAGCTACCGCTCACACCAGTCTGTCCAGAGCTCCAACCAACCTGTCATCCTGGTGGAACCAAGTCACAAGGGACTGGCTTACACCACAGACAGTACCCGGGGAGATCTTCATCTCTCCTAGACAGCCAGCTCTTGGAAAGGGCACCAGAACAACACTTAAGGACTAGTGAAGTGCCCTGCAGAGTGCCCAGCACATGGGACCGAGACCCTGAATATTCACCCCAGTAGTCCAGCAGATACACGCTCTCAAAGTAAAACTAGCACTTTATAAACAAGGCTGATCTAAAACTCTGCCAAACCAGCCAGTGGGAGGGGAAGAACTGGAAAGCAGAGACGCTGGGAAGCACGGCAGGGAGCAGCAGGGCAATACAGCAGCGAGATCATCCAGCCAAACCTGGGGACACTTCCACAGAAACAGCACATCACCTGCGTTCTAAGCAGCAGCCACGGTACCGCTGGGTATCAAATTAAATCAGCTTCACAAAGTAACCGCTATATAGGACAGAAACTTCCAGATGAATTCACTTTAGAGGTTGGAGGGAAGCACTGTAAAAAAAGGAAACACCAACGGGGGATATTTTTTCATTTCAGCGCTTCTTGGCCCCCAAGCCCTGGGGCCTCCAGCAGCATCTGCTGAGGCTGAGAATTGCCATGTTCCCTCCCGGGAAATCCCATTAGGACATTGCAACACAACGCTGGCAAGAGAAACAGAGCCAAACAGACCAAAGAGGAGGCGACCTCCTTCCTCCAGAGAGGAAAATCCTGGAAACAGGGATATTATGAAAGAGGCAAAACGCTGTAGAGCTAATACGGCTTCAAGGTCCTTGTGATTTCAACACTCTTCCTGAGCGTAAGTGAATTAGCAGAGCAGGCTTTCTGCTTTCTGGAACGCCGCGTTTTGAGAGATGTTAGTACCGTGGAAAAGCTGCTGATGGGCTCTTCTGGGCAAACACTGGCCCGGGGCATTTAAGGCTCCCTGTTCCCGATGGCCAAGCGCCAGAGCACCGTGGGAAGCTGCCTCAAGAACTACTAGAGCCAGAGCCACAGCAGCGCCCACCTCAGCACTGGGAACAGACAAAAGACAGACAAGGAAGGATGTCATTGGAACTGCTGCACAAAACCAGTCTGATTCATCTCCAGTGCCTCTCGAGCTGGGCAGCACCATCTCACTGTCCCTCTGAATCAGGAGAATATTTTTCCATTCCTCCTCCTGCTTCAGGCTCCTTTCTCAGCACCCGCTGCCTCAGCAGAGAAGTCAAATCCTGAAACCTTTCCCTTCGGGCCTCCAGGTTCTCCCCCTCCCTCAGATGGTGGCACAGAAACCCATGGACCGAAACTACCACCTCCGAGCACCTCAGCAGCAGATGACCACCCTGGAGAAGACCTCCCGGTGCTTACCTCGCATGGGAGACTTCATGGCGGCTTCGACCATGCCAACCAGAAGCTGAAGACTCTTGGGATCTTGAGCCAGTCCCGACGCGAACGCTGCCAGTGCATCTGCATGACGTCCGAGATACTGAAGGGCCACACCCTGTCGGAAGTATGCCTGAAAAGCCAAGGGAGAAGAAGAAAGGACAATTACTTAATTGGATGAAGTCACAAATAACACACCTGCCCGTGACCGCGGACACTGGGCTACACGACGACATCCTTGGTCACGCTGCCTGTAATCAGAAAAATCCAACACCACAGTCAGGTCTGTGACGGCCACCCAGTCGCTCGTCCCCTCGGTGTCATGACCTTCCCAACCTTTGCAAGGGCTCTGAACCGCTCTAGAGACCAGGGAGAGTAATTACTATTAAGGCAAAGCTTTCTCCTTGGGCTTGGCCAGTCACTTATTTTTATTTACTTATAGCCAAAAACTTAACTCTCCAGACCTCTGTTTCCATTCTCTTGGCTCACAACAAATAACTTCTCTCCTTTCTCATCAGCTCTTGCCAATGAGCCCAACATAAACACTGGGACCGGCAGAGACCAAAATGCACTGAAAGCTCAAGTTGCAATGAAAAACGATACAAAAATCCAGAGAGGAGCCAAATCTTCCTTCTCCATAGGCACCCCCTAATGCAGACACTGCCCTGCAGTGTCCCACTGGTTGGGTGCCATATATACACACAGATATATAATACACATGTATGTATATATGCATATATATATCCATATATACACATGTATACATGCACTTCTTAGATTAAAGCAAGACACTCATAATTTTGAACATGTTTACAACAGCATTTTTCTTTGTTTCTTCCTTTCCAAGGAAACCATTCCATGGATTGTATAATACCTTCTAAATAACTTGTCACCATGTATTTCCACTTCTACATCAGCAACGACATCAGCGTGCCAGTGCAAAGCATTCCCAAACTGGGACACCAGCAGCACAAAGCAAGAGCTGCAGAAAGACGTTCTGCTCGTACATAAAGCAACGGGGGCTCAAAGGGCACCCAGACCTTCCTTGGGACCTACCGAGCAAGAGACCAGAGAGCCCACATCCAATATTTACTCCCAGGACTCAGGGATATTTGCAGCTCGTGCACCCGGACTCATGGTATGAAAGTTGTGAGTCTTTAAGCACCTCTGCCACCCATTATTCAGGTTTTACCTTCATTAAGCTAATACCTTTCTGGCACAAACTTTGCTGCACTTTCGGTTCATCCAAAGCTATTTCGATGCCATAAATGAAATCGTCGGAACAGAAGGTAAAATATTATTTGCATTTCTTAAAGAGGGCTTAAAGAACCTAAAACTGCTCCTTGAGATTGGCTTCTGGTATCGCTTTCCTGGATAAGACCTCATCGCTATTGCTCTCCATCTGTAACACCAAGTGTACATCTGGGGAAGCCTTTCACTTAAACAGGCTAAATTTCCAATTAATACCCAAACTGGTATTTCATTAGAGATTTCAAACACTTTTGGAATCCAATCCAGGCACGCAGAGATTAAGGAAAATCAGAAATGACATGAGAAATTTACAGACATGAATATTTAATCTCTTTTCCATTAGTAAGCCTTGATTGTAGAACCGCTTTTAATGAATTCAATGAAAGCAGAATTCTTTTCATTAACCTTTAGTACAAATGTGTTCTTATTGAACCAAACAAGCTACTGTACTGGAAACCCAATTCAATGTTAATTAGATTACTAGCATGAAGCTTTAAATCAGAGAAAATACTAAGAACTAAGAACGTGCAGCGGCCATGAAGTATGAGTCCTCCCAGCACTGAGTGAGCTGTCACCTAAATCACAGCATACACTTTAAAGTCCTTTTTTTTTTTTTTTCCCCCCAGAATTATCATTTAATTACTTTCTTTGCCACCCGATGACAGAGGCAGCTTGACATCGCCTGTCTCTGATGGGGACCTTGCCAGGCAACAAGGCTGGTCCAGGACAAATGTGCTGCCTGATCCAATTATGAAGGATGAAGGCAGAAATAGGGAGCAGCCAACAGGGGAATGGCACGGTGGGCGTAGGTGTCCCCAGCAGCTCATGCTTCTCAGGAAGGTAGAAGCAGGCCGTCTCTCTCTCTCAAAAGAGAGCCACATCAGGGAAGATATGGCTTCCTCACCACCAAAGAAAGCCCCAGAAACCCAAAAATCACTTCTCTAGAGGGTTTCAAGGAAGAGGCAGGAGGGAGAGGGAGGCTACAGGCAATGGAGAGAAGCCTCCCAGAGCCTACAGAAGGCAGGAATCCATGGCTTCAGAAGATGCAACATGGTGTGATCCCCTCCCACATCCCATCCTATACACACAAGGGCTGTAGGACAACAAGCAATGTACTCTTCAGCTAAAGGCACGGCAATAACCAGCTTTTGTGTCTCCCAGTGAGGAAAAGGGAGAAAAATCAAGCTAAAGAAACCACTGGTGAAGCCTCTGCCCCTCCCTGCGGTTCTGGTACAGAAATCCAAGGGAACACCAGTTCCCAGCAGGAGAGAACACACCACGGTGCAACGTCACAAAAGGGGAAAAAAAGAAAAAGAAGAAAAAGAAACTAAAAGTCTGGCCACGAGTCTCCCAGCACTTTGTTGGCAGAGGAAGAGGAGGCCTGTTCTGCCCACCATGGCCTGCCCAGGAGCCCCACCAGCCCCACGCCTTACTGGGATGCACCACTGGGGACACTGGTTTCTCGCACCTGCCCACCCAGCCCCGGTGCCTTTGGGGAGCACCGAGCACATCTCAAATGGGAAGAGAACAGAGCCCTCATCCCCCGAGCTCCACAGACGGAGGAGACACCACAAGCTCCAGATGCCAGAAGAGAAGAGGAGGGGGATGAGACCCACAAAGAGCCCAGAACGCAGCACCCTGCCTTTCAATCCTCCTTTCTGGAAAGCGGTTTTATTCCCTCCCCACATCTATTCCTGGAAGTCGTCCCCCCCCCCGGAAACCATTTAATTTGAATACAAACACACCATTCAGAGCCCAAAAGAAAAACCTATTAATCATAACCGAAAGGAAGATTTTGGCCAATTTTTCTCCTGCAAAAACCCCTTCCTTCCTTTCTCCTCCAGTTTCCAGCGCACACAGAAGGCTCCGCACACATTGTGTACCCCGGAGGCCTTTAACAAAATAAATAAAAAGCGTTCACATCACCTATTTCCTCCCCAAGAGGCATTCACAAGCCAGTTTAGCATTGGAATGAAGACACCGTATCAAGGGAAAAAATCTGCGAAGAGGAAATGGTGAGAATCCCCCTTTGGAAGCGGGAGGAAGAGGGGAGGCAGGGAGCCAGCAGCTGCAGCTGAAGAAATGAGACAAGGAGCCGCTTCCCGGCCCCGACACCGACAGGGCTCTTCCCACGCCTCGGCCAACCTTACACTTTTCATCACACCCTGTGAAGACAGAAGGGTGCTCACTCCGCAGTAAAAAGGAGACGAATTTTCCAATGATCCCAAGTAGGAAAAATCCCATTGATTCCTCTTAAAATGACTCAATCAACAAGAGAATGGTGTTTTGCTGGAGACAGACAACCACACAGCAGGTGTCTTCTAACCTGGGGCTCTTGCATCCTCAATGCTACAACAAAGCCCTGGCACAATCTTTTCCTTTCTTTTTTTTTTTCTCCTCTCCAATCTCTGCATCAGACTTTCCAAGAACAAGGCACTGTGCAAAAAGAAAGTCCCCGCTCTCAGCTGAAATATGGCACTAGATGTACCTCTCTCAATTACAGGAACCCTCTTCTCCTCCTCTTGGCTGTTCCCATCTCCAGATTCAGTCACCTGCCATGGGTTAACAGCTCCAGCACCCAACCCTCCAACCCCTGGAGCCAGAACAGGGAGAAGGGAGATCCAGCACTATCAGCCGGAGCCTTTTTTGGTAGGGAAGAGGGCTAAATGGGAAAAGACAGCTTTACCAATCAGCCAACCTTATCAAATCACAGAAACTAAATCAGAGAGGTTGTTAGTGAGTAATCCCGTGCACCTGTGGACCTTAAATTCTGGGAAATCAGACCAGACTGCAGCCTCACAGTCATTTTTCAGTCCATTGGACGATGAGCTTCACTTCTAGAGATTTCACCAAGCCAAGCAGAGACGGACCGGGAAGGAGGAGAGGGAATAATCAGTGCTTTTTATCCACAATGCCATTGGAAGCACTGTTGATATTCTGGAAGCAAAAGTTAATTATTCTAATTAATTAACTTGCAAAATACATTTGGCATTTGAGACTTCAAAGCCAGGCAGAAAACTGGCCTGGGAAGAGCGGCTGCTCGTACAGCGGGTCTGGGGACAGAACGCCTGCCACCTGGGGGGACACCCCACAGCACCCATCCAGACGGTAACGGGGCTCCCCTCCTCACTCAGATTTCCACCCCCCACATTTTTTCAGGCTTGCTTTTTTGCCCCATGCATTTCAGGACAAGAAATATAATTTATTATTTATTTATTACAATAATATATTTTCACGGCAAGAATATAATGTTTAGTGCTTTTCTGTACCCTCAACTTAATTTTAGAAAAACTGTATAAAGAGGGGAATGCAGAAGAAGCCCTTCCCAGGGGCAGCCCCCGCCGGGACACAGTCTCTGCCCAACCAGGCAGAAGCTCTCTCTGCAATTCCAAGCACGACTCCTATTTGTTCTGCTCAATTTATTGACCAGTGTCGTTTCTATCCAGGCCAGGATTTCTCATCCATGTTTATTACAGCCCGTTTCATGCACAGGGAGAATTTCTACCTGTCCCTGTACCCGGAGCTGCCACGGGACCGGCCGCTGCGGTGCCCAGGCAACACAAAGGCAAAGACACTTGTTGGTTTTTGATCCTCATCATCCGAGATCCCATCCAGATAATTGCCCAGACCCTGACTATGAGATTTCCACGTGCAATCTGATACAGGATTAGAATGTAAATGCCATCATTGAAATAGCTGACATAAAGAGGGGGTCTGAAATTTTTATTAACCCTTCTAACATCAATACGCAAGAACTGTTTGAGGCAGAGCACTAGTAATTGGTTTATAATTAATACAAAATACGCAATGAAGATAAAATCACAGAACAAAGAAGCAGCATTGATGGATACAAATGGAACCTCTGTGTTTCCCAGGATTCTGCTAAATAAAAACAAGCCCAGTAAAGGAAGCCCAAGACAACTCATTTCTTACCGGATAAGTATCAAAATATACTTCATTTTTTTGGACCAGAGATGTAGGCAAATACTCGTGCAGTGCTGGGATCCGTAGCAGGCTCTGGTACAACTCTTGGGCTCACACCACCTTCCCCTGTAGAACCCACGGCAATAAATCCGTGAGATCCCCAGCACATCTCAGTGGAACGCTGGCAGGACTCGGTGGCAGCAGCTGCAGGAGCTCAGTCCCATCCCACCACGGGCTCTTGACAGCCTGGAGATGAGCTCCAGGTGAAGGATTTTTCTAACAGTAGCCCACAGTACACTCTCTACTGGGCAGGATGGTACACTGTTTATAAATATTTTAAAACCGCTAGAATTGGGGGATTAGGCAGGGCGTAGGAGCCCTGTAAGTGTCACCAGGCCACCTGAGGACACACTGAGGTGGCCAGGCAGAAAACTGGGAGCCTCAACGTTCTCTCTGATGTAGGGGAACCTTCTCAGGAGTCTCACATGCAGCCAACACCACGTGAAAGGCTGATCCTCCCCGAGCAGAGACCCTGCTGGCCACAGCCTGCCCACGAGGAACATCAAAGCCATGTTGACCACAGCCACAAAGACCACCCTGGCTTCGGGATCTCCATCCATCAAAGGTCCAGCACCCTCCTGCCTCCCTGGCCCCCCAGGGGCTCCTGTGCCTCCATCCGCACCTCCTCCTCCTCCGCACAACCCCCTGGTCAGCCGGTGGTCCCTCTGCCATCACACTGTGCCCACGCCACCTCGCTCGGGCTCATCCAGTAATTGTGTCCCCGAGCCTCACGCTGAGACTCATTAACATAACGAACCGCTGGCCAATCCATAACTGGGTAACGGCGGCAGAAGAACGAAACTGGAACAGCATCCAGAAGAACTTGGGAGCAGAAAATCGCTGTCAAACATGGAAAACTTGAAAAAAAACACCTCCCCACGCCTTAGACAAAGGCTCCCTTGTACACAGGGGAGGGAACTCAAAACACCTCTATATTCAGGTCGGCTTCAGACCCTGGACAACCCCCTCTCTCTGGGCAGGAAGAGACAAGCACAGAGAAAACTCTTTTTTTTCCACCATTCTGCCTTGGTTTGCCAGATCAGGAGAAGATGCCAAAAATAACACAAATAATCTATGATGCACTGAATCAACCACAGAAGCCCTCCCGGACAGACGGACCCATCGTCCAGCGTGGGGCTGCTCGGTGTCCCCCAGCCCTGTCCCCCGCTGCCACCGGCTGCTGGATGCGAGGAAGGTGAGGGAGGAGGAGGAGGAGGAAGATGTGGGAACAGCTGCTGCGGCTCCTCGGGGCCAAGCACCAGGTTGAATCTTTCCTCTCCCCTCGTAACTGCTTTACGGCCAAATCGCAGAGAAAAATACAGGACAAATCTGTGCTGTGGGGTTTCAGGAATGCGAGGAGAGGGAAGAATGCGCTTTAATTCAGAACACATGGAGCACACGCAGGAACACTGCCCCAACTCCCGCTTTCACAAAGGCTGGAGGTAAGAATTTTCCCTCCCAGCCCACACACCCCCGGTGGCACCTGAACCCCCGGGGCTGGCCTGGCCGAAAGAACAAGCAGAGATCTGACAAACTCACTGTCGCCGCAGCAAAGCTCTTCTGTCTTCTGCCCGTTCCCAAGGTGTCTCTGATGGGAACCACACCGCTTGGAAATGGAAATTTCCCCCAAGCCCCCCCCCCGAGCCTATGCAAGATGGGGGGGTTGTAAAAGATCACGCCTTGTTTCATCCAAAGAGCGTTTAATTATTCTTATTAATTGCGCTGCCACCACCTGCAGCGTGGGACTGTGCGCAGATCATTGGCGCACCTGTAATTAAATGTAATCATCAGTAATAAAGACTGGAATCCTGGCTCAGTCCGTTTGGGTCGCACGGAAGGTAACAGCCTCCCGCTTTCCAGGGAGCTAATTACCGTCCCTTCGTTCTCACCCGCCCTTGGCTCGTTTAGAAACAGCAGCTCCAACTCAGACCCCATCCTTGGAGAAGACCCCTCACTTCTAACCGCGCGTGGGAACAGCCCACCTTCCCCTCTTCAGCAGCTACAACTCTCAAGCCTTAATTAACAGCAAGAAGTAATCCCCAGTGCTCCAGACCAGTACCAGCCCATGTGCTGATGCCCCGAAACAGCGCAGGGAAGGCACAACCAGGAGGACCCAGCCTCCTGTCCTATGCCCAGAGCGTGGGTGCAAGCACAGCATCTTCTAGAATTCCACCACAAGGACAAAGTTCTGCCCAATTTCTGCCTAAACGACTCGGGTCAGGAATTGTAGAAGAAACTACAAGCCACTACGCTACTATCTGCTCGTAGACCCTTAAAAGCAAAAACAAATGAAAAAAAAAAAAAAACAGTACAAAGGGGAAAGAGGGAATAATAAAAATCATGTCCTAAACTGGAAGGCGTCCACCACCAGAACTCTTTTTGTACTGCACAGAGTTTCACTGTCTCACTTCCAATTACTCATTAAGCAGCAGCTCAAATGACACCCCCCCCCTCCTCAGCGCTGCTCCGCTGGGTAGGCTCTTCAGGTGGATCACACCAAAAACCCACCATAAAATCCAGAAATGAGACATTAAAGCATCTGGTCAGCCCCCAGCCATGAGGCCTGGCACCCACGACAAACCCCGGGGGGTATTTCAGAGACCCCCATCAGCCAACGCAGCGCACGGACGGTGACCTGGACTCACCGTTAGGACAACAGGTCTGTTCCCAGCTGTGCGACTCCCAATTAGCAGAGATTTGTAATTGCCATCTTGCAGTGAGACGGCTGAAGAGGAGCAAAATCCTGACATCTAGACATAAGAATAAATAACACTATGGTGGTTTGTTCTCATAGAATCATAGAATTGTCGTGATTGGAAGGGACCTTTCAGATCATCGAGCCCAACCATCAAACCAACACTGCCAAAAACCATCACTAAACCATACCTCTGAGCAATACATCTACCCAGCTTCTAAACACCTCCAGGTGAGGCCACCACTTCCCTGGACAGCCCATTCCAATGCTTAATAACCCTTCCAGTGTCAAAGTTTGTCAGCATTACCCTGTTCTTTCCAGGCCAGCAGCTCCAGCAGACAACGTTAAGGGCACTTGTGCATGTCCAGCATGGCCACCAGCTGGGTCTCTGGCTCCAGATGCACCCAAACCATGGGGCAACACTCTGGTGGCACCCTCATGGGCCTGCAGGAGAGATGGGGAGGTTCTCTATCAGGGAAGGGAGCCATGGGATGAGGGGTGACCATTTTAAACTGAAAGAGGGGAGATGGAGATGAGATCTCAGGAAGAAGTTATTTACCTAGGGTGGTGAGAGCCTGACCCAGGTTGCCCAGAGAAGCTGTGGCTGCCCCATCCCTGGAGGGGTTCAAGGGCAGGTTGGAGGGGGCTTGGAGCAACCTGGTCTGGTGAGAGGTGTCCCTGCCCAGGGCAGGGGGTGGCACTGGGGAGGCTTTAAGGTCCCTTCCAACCCAAACCATCCTATGCTTCTATGAAAATTAAGATTACTAATTACATATGCTGCCATCAGCTTATGGTTTCAACATCACAATTTTGTGGCTTAAACAAAATGCTGGGAAACCAAACGTCATCTTCTCGCAGCATCTCATCTGGAAACCCAAATCGGATGGGAAGGAGAGGTGACAGCTCAGCGTTTCCATGAAATACAGCTTCACCGACATCCCCAGACTGTCTCACACAGGCTCCTTCTGACCTCCTGCCACGTTACAGCCCCCAAGCAATCACGGAAGGAGCACGGGGGACTGCGGGGGTCACGCAGCAAGTTCGCTCCTCATTGTCACCTGGAAGTATTTGCTTCAGGATTGCTGAGAGAGAGGTGGATGGACATGAGGTGCAGCAGTCAACAGCAAAGTGAAAAGATCCAGCAGAAATCCTCTGAGATTCCGTTAAAGCTGCCACGGATCTGAGTTCGTATAGAAAGGAGGGGGAAGGGAAGGTTTAGATATTTAGAAATACCTCACCCATGTATTTTATCCAAATGACTCAAAACATCCATAACCGCTACAAGTCAGATAAACTTTGATCAGCACCAAATGCAAACAGTAACTTGAGTGTCAGAAGAACTAGTGCGTTACGGTTTTTAAGCAGGCGTTTCGGGATTTTAACACTGATGGTTTTCCCATCATTCGAGCCCCATCCCACTGAAACAGCAGCTCCGCACACAACCAAGTACTCGTCGACGTGCTGGGTGTCCAAGCGTGTGGGAACACAACCTTGAGAACCTCCAGAATTCTGCTGGGCTTTGTGGCACGCGAGCCCTGAAGCCATTTCCCAGCACACGTCTCCACGGGGGCATTCTAAAGACTGCCCTGATCTGGAGCTACATCCTCATCTCAGAATAGAAATAAGCGAAGAAAATAAAATCAGAACAATACGATCTCCAAGAGTCGTCAAAATAGAAGACAAAAGATGAAACGCGCAGTGGTAAAGGGTCTGGACGATGGTGGCTTGTAACTCATTCAGACCCAGGTGGCTGCAATGCACCCAGTAGGATGGAGCTGGTCCATGTCACTCAGAGAAGGACCTCGTGCCCAGGAGGGACAGTGACAGACACCCATCACATGGCTGCTGCCGTGGGCTCACAGCCCCCCATCCCACCCCCCTGCGCTCCGCCGGCACCGCCTGCCAAGAAGGACAAAGCCCCTGATGGGGGAAAGGGGAAAAATCAAATTTGCAAAAGCCCTAAATATATAAATCTCTTTGGAAAGGTGAACGTGGGAAAAATTCTTCAGGAGGGGCGTCACATCCAGCAAGTTTTGCCAGCTCATTACTCTTGTAACGCAGAGGGGAGAAACAGCAACACCACGTTTCCTTCTAATGACTCGCCTCCTTTATCACAGATCTCTGAAGCACCAAGTAATTTAGTAGTTGCTATGGAAACGGCTAGTTTTTATTGAACGGCCCTGAAAGGGTCAAGAGGCACCATCAAACCGGCCAATTGTAAATTATTTCTCTGCTAAACATCTGCTTCGCTTTAGCTGCCCTACCACTTCCCTGGTCCGTTGTTAGGACAGCGTTTGGACTGATTCCAGAATAGGGATCATTCTTCAGTGGGGCTGCAACAGGTAAAATCCAAAAATAGCAATTTTCATGCTCTAATACACCGTAAAATCCATCAGAGAGAGGAGCGGCGTGGCTAAGGGACCCTGGACCATTCCTGCTCCCACACGTCAGCGCTGACCTGGGACGGTGGGAAGGAGCACAAAGAGTTTTGTTTTCACCGTGATCCTCCAAAGAGGGACATTCCCCTGTCAGTTACTTCCAGCCAACAAGAATTCATTACATTTGGACTCAGTAATAATTAGTTTGCTGAAGAAATCTCCAGACAGTAGGGATGGCTGCGGCCTCTTCACTTTATACGACTATAAAAAATTTCAATAACCTTGGGCAAGTGGTTTAAGACAGCGAGCGACACGAAAATCTCCTCCACAAGGTACCACGAAAAAGCCCCAAGAACAAAGAGCAGCCAGCCCTGTCTGCTGCGTGCCACCAGCCCACAACTCCACCAGGGTGCCAGGAGGTGAGCAAGCAGCCTCGCTGAATAATTGAAGACACAATAACGAAACCTCAGACTGTCAGAAACATAATACAGTTTTGCAGGTTTCACCACGAAGCCTTTGAATTCCCAAATAAGACACAGTGAATAATTTATCCCTGTGTCAATAGCGGGTCAGCAGCTGCTCGCTCAGAGCTCACCATAGTCCAACACGCTCGGGGACGCTTGAACGGGTCTGAAGAGATTAATGAGCAGGGTCCAGAGGGAAGAGGTGATGAAAACTCAACCCATTCATCCTTCCAAACACAAGAACCGGCTGTCACACCACGTGCACGAGGACCCACAGGTTCTGAACCTGCTTTAGTGCCACCCAACACCACCTTGTCCCGGTGCTGCTCCTTGAGAGCTCACCCAGGCTGGGCATTCACCACCCCATCACCCAGATCCGTGCTCATCCAACTCGGATCCAGAGCCTCACCCCAGTTTATGGCATCCTACGAGTTGTACCAGCCACAGCACGGGACAAAGAAGTCAACCCAAAGGAGTCAGCCCCATCCTTCTGCTCTACAGCGTTGTCTCATACAGTTCACAGACACACTCAGCCCAGGGACCACCACTTGGTGACCTTCTAAAATAGGAATATAAGTGTATTTGCTGAAAAACCAAACATGATTGACAATACGAACTACAAATCCAATCCTTTAATTTGGAATAGTCCCTCACTGGCTTCTGGCTTCACAAAGCAGTGTCTGCTGTCCTGTCCATCCTTCAGCTGCAGGGTGACACGAGCTGCTCTGCTCCACCGGGCACCGGCACGGACCTTTCCGCGGGCGCTGCCCAACACAAATGCTGCAGCCAGTCCTGCGGCCCCTCCGACAAAATGACTGTGAGAACAAACTCACACGTGAGGTTTTATTGGAATTCCCTATCAGTTTCCCAGTTCTGCTGTAACTGCCCGAAGCGCAGCGTTCGCAGCTCTGGCAAGGAATCTGCTTTATTTAATTACACACGTTCTTCCAGCATCCAAAATGAACAATAGCAGAAAAACTGTTCCTGTCTGTAGTATCCAGAAGTCCCCAGCCATAGCCCTGTGACATTAACTGTGAGTCCCCCAGCAGAGCAGGCAATGCCCAGCACAGCACGACTCGTACCTAATTGTAGGGGAAAAACCAGGTAATAAACCAAGTCAAGAAGAAAATGTGAATGAGGACAAAGACCCCGCTGAAATATTAATTCTAGTACGAGTGCTGCACAGCCTTTGTCAAGCCACCATCTGAAACTTGCCAGGTATTTATGCGCACTCACATTTTATCAGCTGATTTTATTGGTTTAGTTTTAATTTTTTCACATTTTTAGCACTCACCAATGGGCAGGCCCTCGTGCTGGTCCGTTTAACCAAAAACTGCACGGCCGCCGGTACAAATCCTTGTATTTCCAAAGGAAATCCCACAATTACCCTACCCAAGCACCCGTGATGGGATCAAAGAGCACGGCTCAATCTGCCCTGGAAATCTGCTTTCCTAGAAATCCTCTTTAGATAATAGGAACAGAGAGGTGCCCGGCAAAGCTTGCAGGGTTTGAAGCAATTCTCAGCCGCCGAGGACTCATCCGCATCTAAGAGGCCTGAAGCAGCCCCCATCAATACCAACTGACCCAGCAGCATGACTAATTACCTCCTAGCTCATCCTTTAAACGACAGAAGTCTTCTTCTGGGCCGAGCTATTCCCCCGAGCATCTCTCTGGGAGGAGGGAGCAGGAGCTGAGCAGCGGAGCTGTGCGGGGCAGCTCTCCCTGCAAAAAAGGCAAGTGCTGGCTTCATGAGCTCCCCTTTCCACCCACCCTTACATTGCTTTTGTAAAATATCACATTATTTGAGGAGGAAAAAAAAAAAAAAAAAGCAATACAACTACACTATGCACAATTTTTTTTTTTTTTGGCTTTAAGATAATAAATGTTCCCTATTGTTTCTCTTTAAAATCTCTTTATCGGTGAAATGAGAAAATCTAGAGATTTGCAGTAACTTCATGAGGCGTCACCTACGTCCGTTCATTTGTGAGACACAACAAATTCTTCCATACACTAACTGATAACCACTGATTCTGCACCATATTTTAGGAGAAGCTCCTTTTCTTTCTCAGAACCTGAGGCATTAAGGATGTTTTCCCAGGCCCCCGGCTGGCTCTGCTCTCTGCTGCTCAACACAGGGGGGCTCAACACGGCCACCCCCAGGACGGTCCCACTGCAGACCAGGTGACACCTAGGAGTAATTCTTCACTTCACTAAGGTGATACACACCAAGTCCTGTGCTCAGCACTGCTCCAAGATCTTCTCTTCAGCCTGGAGAAGAAAAGGCTCCAGGGAGACCTTATAGTCACTTCCAGTCCCTAAAGGGGCTCCAGGAGAGCTGGAGAGGGACTCTTGATCAGGCAATGGAACCATAGGACAAAGAGCAATGGTTTTAAACTCAAAGAGGAGAGACTGAGATTAGGTATTAGGAAGAACTTCTTTGGTGTGAGGGTGGTGAGAGCCTGGCCCAGGTTGCCCAGAGAAGCTGTGGCTGCC